>JANHGC010001361.1:222007-235414 GCA_027560395.1 Boaedon fuliginosus | reverse complement strand
CCAGCTTGGTGCGGCTTTACAGCCACTTTTCTTCCTGTTGTTATGGAACTGAAAACACGGGGTCGAACAGGAGACGGAGCACTCCCTTCGGGTCCCCGGTCGACATTCCTCTTTCTCCTGTCTCTTCAGGGCAGGATTTGATCCCGATGGGCCCCCAGCAGAGAAGAATTTCGGGGGGTTCCACGGAGCTGTATGGAAACACACCTGATCTCGCTGCCAGCCCAGCCACGCCCCCACAAGGCAGGCTTCTTGAGGGGAGGTCTCACTGCTGCCTCCTTCAAGGCAGGTGGGAAGAACCCCTCTCTCAAGGAGGTGTTTATAATTGCCTGGACCCAGCCTTGTGTCACCTCCCAACTGGCCTAAACCAGCCAGGAGGGACATGGGTCCAATGAACAGGTGGAGGTACTCATAGCTACCATGGCCTTGTCTACTTCCTCTGGGCTAACAGGATCAAACTCATCCCAACTAAGTAGACTAAGATCTGCCTCCAGCAACTCTGTAGCACTTGCCCAGTTGGAGTCCAGGTCTGTTCGGATCTGAGCAACTTTCTCTGACAGATATTGACTAAATTCCTCAGCACGCCCTTTCAAAGGTTCATCCCTCATTTACGGATTAAGAAGGGAATGGGTCACCTTAAACAGGGTGGCTTGGTGACAATCTGCAAATGCAATAAGAGCAGAGAACTGCGAACACTTTGCCGCCCTTATCACCACTAAATAAGTCCTAATATGGGCTCTTAATAGTGTTTGGTCAGATTCGGAGTTATTAGCCCTCCAACGGCACTCTAGACATCTTTTCTGGCACTTCATCTCCCGGAGCTCCTCGGTAAACCAAGGCGCCCTCTGGGATCTGCACCTACGGTAGTGAGAGGTTGCAAAGGCACAACCCGGTCCAAGGCTCTAGTTGCTGCCCTAGTTGCTCATGGTGTCATCATGTGATGTATTGGACCTTTTCCCCCTTCACTAAACTAGGCAAGGGTGTGGCAATGCATGACGTATCTCTGGCCTGCAGGCCACAAGTTTAACAGGCCTGGCCTACATTAAGCCATGCCTTTGCTTCTGGGGGCAAGGTGACTGAAAAGATATTTGCTATTTGAGCCCAAAAGAGGGTTCAAGCACAAATTTTACATTACATTTCAAACCACCATGGTCTACTATTGGATTTCAATAAATGCAATTTTTTTCAAAGAATCAAAAATGAAGGAGAACACTTGGAATGGCTAAAAAGAAGTTGGCATCTGGAAATCGGCTTACCTTAATTTAACAGAACACACATACCAGTTCTCAGAAAATCTGTAAATTCAGATTGTAATCATTTTAGCAGTACTTCTGCAAGGCTGCCCCCCACCAATTCTAAAATAAATAGGATTAAAAAAAACCCACTATCCCTAAGGCTTGGTCTTTGTATTGCTGCACCAATTTAAAACATTTCATTTTCCTGGTTAATACACCTTGTTCGAAAGTTGGATTTTTGCGGTATTCTAATAATACAGTACTACTAAAATTAAGTTACATTCTTGTTTCCAGAGGTGGAAGCAAATACCTCAGGCTTGGCTGAACTCACCTGAACCCACTTGAATTCATTTTTTGGCACAGTGGCTTTTCAATGGCACAATTTTGTGCCATGTAATTTTGAAACAGGGTTCCCTCAAATTGGATGTGGGGTTGCCTAAGCACTCCACATGAATCACAGTCCCTCTACAGTATAGATTGCTGCTACTTTAACAACAGTTTAGGTATAAAGGCTAGCATATTGCTATTGTCCCAGTGACAAACATTTCAGGACACAATTTTTTGATTGGTCAATCATTAAGCAGAAAAAGGCAACAGCATTTGTTTGCAGGTAGTAATAACAATTGGCAATTCTTTCCCTCTGTTGGGCATAGAACTGTATGTGTCATCAGAATAATATATACATATTACATACTACAGCATATCTCCTTTGGTTTCTCCTGATAGTTAGTATGCATCACACTGCCTATTCAACATTTGCTTGGTTATAAATTGCTTTCATATACAAGTAAAAACATTCTGCCACTTTTAGTTCTGAAATCCTATTTAATTTTGTATTAGCAGTGAGAGAAGATATCACTTCCTTTACCTCAAACAGCAAAATATCTCAGGCAGGCAGTGAGGTTATTTAACTTACAGAGTATGCAGCAGCAATATGCTGCAATGGCCATTGTTTTAACTGGGGATTCGTATTCATGGAAGTTAAGGTTATCAAGGTTTACCAGTTATAATAATTGGATGCTGCTTCTGAGAATGGGCAATGTGCCTCTGAACAGCAGTGGCTGGGGAATAACTGGGAGAGAGTTATGTCTGCATGTCTGACTTACAGAGTTTGTGGAGCCATATGACTGGCTGTGGGATTCTTCCCACTGCTAAACTGATCCTTGAGTTAGATGAAAACTGCATGACACGAAATTGCAGTTCCCATTGCCATTTCTATCCTGCTTCTATTGTTTCTATTTTAAGTCACTGCAGTCACTTGATTTCCTTTCAAGATGATGGCCGTTGAAATTTAATAGAGTTTATATACACTTGAAACTTCTCTGGGCTAGGCTTGGACTATGGGGGAAAATGCTACTGTAGCACTAGTGTAAGTAAGGTCAACTTGACCCTGTCTCACTCAGGGATGGCTAAATAGATGAAGACAATAGGAAGACAGCACCACCCAAAAGCAGTTCTTGGTATAATTAGGTGGAAGTTAGAAATGTCTTTTTGTGGGACTTCCGGTTTGACTTCCGGTGGTTCTACGGAATTTGTGAGCTCTGTGGTTCAGTACCAGGCCTGCCGATCCGAGTAGCCTAAGCCCCCCTGTGGCGGGGGGGATGAAGCAAGGGAGAGTTACCAGGTGGGTAGAGAGGAGCCCTGGCCTTATCCCTGTAGCCAAGGACCAGCAGGATGGCACCTAACATGGCTGCCATTAAGCCGGGACCTTATTGGAACAAGAGAGTGCAGGAGGATGAGCTGAAGATCTAAATGGAGTTTTGTGATTGGGTGAGGATTTTTTTTTAGTTTAACCCCTGAATAAATAATTAAATAGTGCTTGCAAGAGTGGACTAGTGGCAAAATTAATTTTTGTTCAAGATTGACATATTGAGAAAACTTTGATACCTGCCTTGTGGTTTGTGGCTTGCCTTGTGGTTCCTAGACTGGAGGTGGAGTTGAGTGTGGGCTCAGAAATGCAGACCGCAGGAGCTGGAGCATGCATTATACCCATAAGGGAACACTGTGCATCAATGATTGACACGATAGACTCTCTCTTTGAGTTTGGAGGCAGAATAACTCAAGGATCAGAATTTTGTCCCCCCCCCCATGCACCAATTTGGCTGCCAGGAGGCTTCAGAGTGGCTTTCTAGGCAAAACATGGGACATGGGAGGGTATGGCGGCCCACCCAGTCACATGACTGCATAGCCATGCCCACCAAGCCACGTCCACAAAACCAGTAGTAAAAAAAATTGAATCCCACCACTGGACATAATAATCCATGTGCATGCATACACACAGACATACACACACACAGAACCTGGCTGTAATAAGTAAATAGTGTATATTCAGGTAAGCAGATCTTGCTTATTTGCTTCCTTAATTTCACAGTCAATTAGAATGCAGGAAATGGAGAGACCTTGTTTCAACTCTATCATCCCTTTTGTTTACCGGCAAGTGATGTTGAAGCCTTGTAGACTGTAACAGTTGATTATTCCCTTATTCCCTGTATCAATAAAGAAAAGCACAGAACCTTTGTAAGGCAACCATCTGGAAGGAGTAGATAAGACAATCTGGGTCAAAGAAACTCTTACGGGGTTCCTCACACAGATCACCTTTTAGCTGTGTGAAGAAATCAGCAAGATGAAATGTTGTCTATTTTAAGTCTTCCATATTCAAGGTTGTCCTGACATTATGGAAGTCTAATGGAGTTTGAGTTGTTGAGTTAATAGGTACAGTAATTCAGGACTAGGATTCAATGTCAGAGACATGTGTTGCATTATACAATTTTAATGCAATGCCATAATGCAAATAAAAAAAGGATGTAGCTTGCATCATGTTAGCACAATGCTGCTTTAGTCATCTGCCCCCCTTGATCCTCCCCCTCCCACTTTTAACAGTTCCTAGGCTCCTCCTTCATAGGAAAAGTTGCAAAGACAATTTTTCAATTTGTCCAGAGCTGCAAAATGGATGGTTGCCCATTAGTAGGAACTTTCACCTGTCCTAGGATCTCTCTCCTTCCTAAACCTTTGTGTTGGTCACCATCACACTCATCCCACTTCTTTTTTAAGAGAGATTAAAGGTGGGTGAAGGGATTACTGGTTACTCCCCTACACAGTTACTGTTGCTTTTTCTTGTGGAAACAAATGAAGTAACCATGAGAATGCAGCAATGATGGGAAAGATGATTTTTCTTGTCCCTCGATGGCCAATTGTATGGCATTTCTGTCCCCCACTTTTTTTTTCTCATCTGCCCCAGTTGGTTACACAGCAGTTTGGAACTATGCTATATAGCACAAGATATAGAAATATCCTGGGAAAAGGCTGAAACCTGTGGCTGTAGATCTGATGATAAAATATGGCAGTAGACAATTTTACAATCAGTGTGACTATGCTAGCCTAAAGGATAACTTAGAACAAAAGAAAAGTCCTGGGGGAGAGTAAAAAACGCAGTCCATCTATTTTGCCATTATGTGGTTCAAGCAAATTTGTAGCTTTCTAATAATCCACAAACTGGAAAGTTTGTTTGTTGTTGTTCCTTTCTTGGGTGAACCTATTCTTTATGAACCTGGAACAATTATGTTAACATACAGTAATTACATAATATTACATGAGGTATTTTATTCTTGCTCTACCATGGGTTTGGTATAATGGTAATTCCATTACACTCTTGTCAACTTGGGAGGCCAACTTGGGAGGTCAATGTTGCATTTTATCTCTTTGATTAGTTCACAAGAAGGCTCTGAGCAATTTGTAATCTACATATGATTCTATCATTGGATACTAATGAACTGCATCCTAAGGATGCCACAGTGAGAAGAATTGTATGAACTGCATGAAAGAGTCTGTTTGTACTTTCAGGCAGGGGATACAGACTTTGTTCCTCCAATAATAGTGTTAAAGTTAAAGTTCATTATTCCATTTTACTAATCTTACTCTAGTATTATTTTGGCACTGTCACAAAACAGTTTACCTACTTACAAAAAGTTAACATGTTGGACATGGTCAATCACAAAATCAAAATGATAAATACGAAATAAACAACACTTTTAGAAATGTTGCCTGTTTTTCTAAACTTACTATGCCTTTCTAAACTAATGATATTCATGAAAGTCCAATTGCATATTTACCAAATACATCTATGATATGTCAACAGTTAATTCACTTGGTCTGAGTTTACAAATAATATGATTTGGGTGGTAATGGCTAGTGTGTTGCATGATTTGGTAATATAACCCATGGTTACAATTAATAACTCATGGCTTAGGGCTTATTGTGATGACTGTGAAAGCAAACCTGATTTATCACAATATGTGAAGTCAATTTTTGGCAGCAACAGAGGTTGTGCTGTTGCCTCGCTAGATTCACAATGTTATTAAGAGACAGAGAAGGTTGGTGGGCAGGAGTAAGGAATAAAGCTCTGTAATTCACGTAATCAAGCTCTGATCTGGAAAGGCAAGAGCTAGAGAACATTCTTCTAAGTTTTCAAACTTTACTTGTCTGGTTTAATCCCTACTGTCAGCAAATTTTAAATTCAAATGTAGATCATTTTTTTAGTAGACACAAATTGGTCTGCAGCCTGCTTCTTTTAATATATGGACTTCTACCTGCAATTTATCAAAGGAAAATAACTGCAATTGACACTATGTAGTTTCTGAAAGAGACAAATGCTACACATAAACATTCTGTAGATTTAATGCTGGAAACAGAGGTCACAACTTGTTTGAGTTAATATTTTCTAAGCCAGAAGTGGGGGGGAAAAACCTTACTGTGGTTTCACTTGAATCCCCTACTTTACCCTACTCCACTCTACCTCGTTTTACTTCTTATTTTAAAATAACTTTTTTTTTAAAAAAAAATAAAGACCTCTATTCCCTGACATTTTATTGTTGCTCTACAAAGGGATATTCTCTGATGAAGACAATCTGTAAAAATAATAATTGTATAATACAGCATTTTAGAGAAAAGAACTTTTAATAGACGGTTAAAAGTCATCATTGGCAAAGATGCTGACATACTGGGAATCATCTCTGCAGATTTCTACAGTATGGAAAGTTACATTTTGTATGCATCATTGCAGAGGAATAAACTATGCAAATTCTATTTAGAGGATCAAATGTTTGATGCTAGGTCCTAAAAATTTAATTCAAGCTGATATATTAAAAACTTCAAATTGGATTCAGACTTAGGAAGCTGTGAACACAGGACACTAATAACAAGAGTCGGGCTTTAATCACATTATTGTAGCCACCATCCTTTTTTTTTTTTAGCTATACTTTGTGGATAACCCTGAATAGATATAAATTATATCACATCAACTATGAGTACATTCTGTACTCATATACATTCTGGATAAGGGGATATATGTGCCATGTTCTGACATTTGGAGAAATTAAAAAGTAGGAATTTTCCACATCAAAGAACATTGGAAATTCCAAGCTGTACAGTGACTCATGAACTAAGGTGAATATAGGTGTCCCAGGGTAATGTTACAGGATCCAATCTGGGTCAGTCACCAGGCCCAGAGGTTAGTCCTTCAAGCTTTTGGACTTGTGCTGGAGCCCATCTTCAGGGAACTTCTCAAACTGCTAGAGAGAAGCTCCCTGAGGATGGGGTCCAGCACAAATCTAAAAGCTTGGAAGACTAAACTTCGGTCTTGGTGACCGACCCAGATTGGATCGTGTAAATTGACTGTTTTGTTTTTTAGTTTTAGCTGAAATATACTGTACAAAATAATTTGTTGGCTTTTCTATTCTGAAATGTACCATTTTATTTTATTATTAGATTATAATAAATATATAATGAATTCATGGACAACTCTACCAGAGAATAATAAAATCAGTTTTATATACTAAGAGACTTACTCCCCCGATAATATAAAAGTAATGAAGTTCCTCAAACTGCTAGACAATGGAGCATCTAATATTGATAGTAATTGCATTACATTTGGCAATCCTTCTGGAAATATCTGGAGACCTGTCTGTTAAAAAATATGAGAGTTTCTCTTCCTTGGAGATACTAGGAGAATGAGGTGAGAAAAGTATCCTTAGATCTATTCACTACATTGTGTGAAAGCTGTTTCTATTTCTTCCAGTAAGAAGGGACAAAGTTTATTCTGTGCAGGGATAGTTTAAAAATCAGTCCTGTAACAATGAGGGCAGCACAATGTGACAACAATGAAGAAAAACACTCTTCCATGAAATAGGTAGAAAGAAAACATGTGTTAAATATTTAGCGTGGCAGAAAAAATTCATTTCATTTCCATTTTTATTTACTTTACTGTAAGCACTTATTTGTTTGTTTGTTTGTTTGTTTGTTTAATTAGATTTATACCCCGTCTCTCTTCCCCAGTCAAGGGGAACTCGAGGTGGCTCACAACAAGAGTAAAATACAAAAAAGTACAACATCATAAAAACAAGAAAATCAGAGTAAAATCAACAATTTACAGCAGTCATACAGCACACAAACAATCATTCTTCCGGGGGCGGGGGGGGGGCATCAGTTCCATGCCTGCCAACAGAGCCAGGTCTTCTTGGCTCTGTGGAAGGCCAACAGACTTGGGGTGGTTCAGATCTCCGTGGGTAGCTGGTTCCAGAGGGCCGGTGCCAGCATAGAGAAGGTCTTTGACTGGGGACCTGCCAGCTGACATTGTTTAGCTGACGGGACCCGTAAAAGGCTGACTCTGTGAGATCTAACTGGGCTCTGGGAGGCAGGAGGTGGCAGAAGGTGGTCTTGAAGGTACCCTGCTCCTAAGCCACGAAGGGCTTTAAAAGTTGTCACTAGCACCTTAAATTGCACCCAGAAGACTATTGGGACCCAGTGCAGCTCATGGAGTAGTGGTGTTATATGGGTGCATCGAGGAACACCTTTATCCCTCACGTGGCTGCACTTGAAGCAGGTATGGATTGGGATAATTGCACATAGGACAAGGGTCACAGCAATCACTCTAATCCTTTCTTTTCACCATGTCCTTTCTTGAAACGATAAGTAAGGTCAGGCTTGGCTAATTCTTGCATGGGAAAAATCAAGGAATCCTAGGACCAGAGATTAGAAAGAAGGCAATGGGAAAACACATCCATATTATTGCCCAGAAAGTGACGCGGATCTCTCTATAAAAGTCATGAGTACTTCAAGGAGTATTTTCTTTTTTGCTAATTAGCAGGTAGCAATGGAGAGAAGAAAAACTATTTACAAAATTATATGTCATCTTCTAAGACTATAAAACAAGCTAGAGGAAGAGACCATTACAGGAAAACCGATTTGGTTGCAAAGAACAAAATAATTATACATAGGAAAGGTAATACACCAAAAATAAAACAGGGTTAATAATCTTCACTCTTGATTAACTATCCATAAAACATGAAACTATGATGCCAGCAAGGACAATGTGGCATCATTTAGAAATTTTGAATCTCAATTCCTATCAATGTGTCCAGTGATACACAATGGAACCAAAGCTATTAGTCCTCTCTTTCTCTCTGCTTTCAATGACCATTTTTGCATTGTATTGCTGGATTGCCTGCAATGAAAGGTTCTTTTTTAAAAAAGTCAAATCCAGAAGAGCTGGTCAAAGGCGTTAAAATCTAGAACTCTTGAAAATTTCAATGAATTTAGTTAAGGAAGAGGTAACCAAAAGTCCTCCTTCATTTGCCTCCCATTCTTGGCCATTGGTTGTGCAGATTGAAGGAGTTAGAAATTCCAAAAGTCCAAAACATTTAGAGGGCACCACAGTCCCTACTTTACCAGAAGCCTGGTATTTTCAGTTAACTACAGTATTGTGATAGTAACATTTATTGTAGCAATACACAACGAACGCAGTTTGATTTCCAATATGTTGTGGAAATTTTAATATGCTTTCAAATATTGTACAGTTTTGGGAGTATCTTGGCTGGGTTTAGTTCTTCAATCAAGCTGCCTTTTGGGGTAAAAGTGTTTCAAAATAAAGTTTCATAACCTGGGGAAAATCCACTTCAAAATAAAGTAGTGAAACCCATGTGTTCCAGGGTACAAAAAGAACTATTATGATTCTTATCTTCACAAGTGCATTAAAAAAAATAGCGCTTGTCCTCAACTTTCTCAAAAAGTTATTTAATAAAGAACCTGAGACCATTTTCAATATTTACAATAGAAATGCTCAAGAGCTGAGTTATGTGTTTTGAAATTCACAGAAGGTTTCAGCTATTGAAGCAACAGTGATAGGAAGTATAGTTGACATTTTCCAAATATAAAAACCAGATGATGGAAAGTCTAATTTCTGTGAATTGCAGCAGTAGCTCAGCAGTCTATGTAAACCATGTGGAAATATTGTCTGGCCAACAGGACGTGAAAAGTGAAGAGTCTCCTCAGTATTTGCAGAAAAAGAGGTTCAAATTTAGCCAATTTCTCTATTTTGAATTACAGATTAAACTCCTTCTATATTAAATTTTCCCATTCTTTGTTCATCCATTTTTATCAAAAAATCTACAGGACTCCCATTGACAAAATATATTTTAACTGTTTCTGTATTATTCTTTTCATCTTTTTCTGGCACGATGAATTCAAAATTCTTGCTGGAAGAGTTGATATTGAAAATGATTAGATGTCATGTAGTTAAAGATTTAATTTGCCAAGTCAGCCAATTTCCTTAGAAATATATCTCTGTTATTAAAATCTTTTTTAATAACATTGAAGTGTTTTAATGAGATGTCAGTTTTTCAAACAAAGCACTAGTCATCTATTATTTTTATTTCCTAAAAATATCTCTAAGGATCCAGAAGTATTCTTATATAGACAAGATTCTTGCATTTAATCTTTGTAATTAATATTTAATTTTTAAATTAAAAAAATTATGGTAAACAATTTGGGTAAAGAATATGTCTTAAGGCAGAGAGGTGTCCACACTCATGCTGTTTATATAGCTCTTCTCTCTTTCTGGGTGCTGCTTTACTGCTTCCAGAGGTCTGTTTAAAAACTTTTCTTTTGCTTTCCATTAATCCTATTTTATTTCTGAACCAAATAAAAGCAGCCAAGGTTAACTTACTGAATTCAGCCTGCCTATTCAGACACTCTGCTGCTATCTTTATGCCGGACTTGGACCAGACAGCTCTTCAAATAGAAGTTGACCCCTATAAAATAAGACTCATGGCCACTCATGGCCACAGTAATCAGCATAGAAATCACTGGGCAAGAGGGATAAATACACAGACTGGTACAAAATATCTTCCCATGAAAATCTTGAGATTAAAAGAAGGCGGCTGGAGGGGGAAACTGTATGTAGAAGTTAATCTGTATTCACTTGTAAAATATATGCTTGCCACATTTTGTAAGTTATTGGTTTTTCACTGTTGCATTGCATAAAAACTTCATTGCTTTCCTAACATCTCTCACATCTTTAATGGTTTCCTAAAATTCATCCTTGAAAATGACCTTCTGGTTAAAAACATAATAATAAATCTTGGTGGAAAAACAAGAGTTTGAATGTTCTGGGCCATTGTTTCTCTTGTTTTCTTGTTATCTGTGAGTGTAAGGCAAATGGGAGGAAGTAAAAATGAGGGTTGATAAGGTTACCAAACGAATCTATCTTTTCACTGCACAGTATTGCATGGGAGGATAAATATATGGTTGTATATAATGTCAAGCTTCACAATGAATGGTAGGGATGGTGGAGGTGGAATGAGATCCTTGGTGAATCTATACCTGAGTGAATGGGTAAATCCCAGTTTTGGTTTTCATGCACCTTTTTGTGATGATGATGAGGATGGAGATGAGGATGTGTTTAAGTAACAGAATGTATTGATCTAACCTTTCCCAGCAAGCTTTGCTCCAACCTTCTTTGGCCTACTTCTCATTCTGTCTTAGAGTTTTTGCTTCTTCCATTCTTCCTTATCTTGACTCCTGATTATCTGTGATTTCATTTCTCTCTTTCCCCAATCATTTTCTTTGATGCATTCATTTTATATTTTCCTTCTTTCCTAACTTCTGAGGTAAAGCTGGCCCAATATGCACTCAATTTAGTTTCTTGACCTCTTCCATCTTCTGCACCTTTGGCTATTGTCTCTGTCTTATGCCTCAGAATCTTATTTCCTTTGTCTCTTCAATTATTTCATTACTTGTAATTCATAGAATTTACAATATGAGTCGGTGAGTTAATGATCACTTGATGGAGTTCAATCTATATTTTGTTTTAAAATATGAACTGAACTAAATCCTAGACCTTTCCCACTTTTCCTCATTCTGTATTAACTAGCAATTGTTTGCCTAAAACTGTAGCTAGCGGCTGTGCTAAATAGTTAACCTAATCATTTGACAGCTTTCAGTCTCCATCTAAGGAAAGATAAAAGGGTGCAGAAAGCAAGAATACATCAGGTATTCATTTGAATGTAGGAACATGTCCCTGTTCTTGAACTTACAAAGGCTTGGGTGCTTACATGCACTCTTTTGCATTCACACAGATGAGTACATGCAATCTGAAAATCTGTAGAATAGCATTTAGGGAAGACAAAGCAATGTTGTCAGCTTTATGTGGCTAATAACTTGGGTTCATATGACACATTTAATCCCCTAACCTGGGAAAACAAAATGCAACAGCTGTATTTACATAATATAGAAACCAATAAACCAATTTATGGCTTAAGGGAAAAGCCCAGTTCACCCACTATACTAACACAATCTGTGTTCCCACAAGATGCTGAACCACAAATAACCTGACCCCATTTTAATATCCTCTAGCCTATGTATATTTGTGAGAATACTGGAGGAAGGAAGTCAACCATGTTCAAAACAGTACAGTGAAAAAATAATGAGGAGTTAGTACAATGGGTACAAAGCTGTGTTTTGAATTGGTCTCTTGGTAATATTTGCAGGGTGAAGATCTCTATAAATCAATTACTAGCTGCTGGCCTAAGGGGTTAATTAGATTCACTCCATCCTGCATACTGAAGGGAGTGGTGTCACAAGAACTAGGAGAGTTCACTAGAGGTCTGGGAAGAGAACCAAAGTCATTTTTCCTTAGAAATCATGTCATTCTGAGACATATCTGATTCCTGATTTATAACGGGTTTGTGTTTATTATGGAGGTGGACCTTGAAACTGCTTGTAAGTTATACTTCGTGATGGGAGAAAATGCATGCCAGGCAGTCTCACAATACAAGGCATTACTAAAATATATATTAACTCTGTGTTGTTGATCTACTTATAGGAAATATTAGAAATTACAGCTGGGAGAATTACATGCATATATTTCCACCTTAATGTAAAGTCTTGAAGTGACTTCTAATCATATGAATTGGGGTAATAAAGAAAGCGGATTATCAGGCTGAAAGATGCATCAAGTGCTACCTTCTAAATGGCAAGTGAAGCTAAGAAAAAACCCCATTTTCTAAATTTCATGTTAGTTTAAGTTACATTAATTATAAACCATATATGTTCCCCAAAATATGGAAAACACGAGGAAGCTCAGAAACTTTTATAGATGATGTGCATGATGATGATTTTTATTAACTTTATTTGTTATAGTTGCCTACTCTAGTAGACTCTTGGCAGTTTGCAAAATCCAAGGGGGATAGAAACAGTTAAAAACCTACAAAAACACAGACAAACTGGACTAGAGCAACTGTAACAATAATAGATAACCACTCAGACGCTACACAAACAAAAGCCAAGGCCAGGAATCACTCCACCCTCATTCCAAACACTGTCTGAGACTGAACACTGTGGCAAATCATTGCTTGCAACCCCTGCAGCTGGTCCAGAAAGATATTATGGTCAATAATATTGAAAGTTGCTGAGAGATTGAGGACCAGGATGGATGCATCATGACTTTGATGATAATGTCCTCCAATGCCAGCCCATACTGCAACTGTTCCAAGATAAAAGCATATCTACTCCTGCCCATCACTGTACCAATAGCACCTCGAACCCTCAGGTCCCCCCTCCAGTTCATCTTCCTCTGTCAACAAAAATAGATAAGATGCGATGATTGTGCCCAATGTGGCTCTGTGAAGAAGTAAGATTTGTCTATATTAACAGTATATATATATTTATTTACATACATATATATTTACAGGTATTTACACACTTGAGTAGATCACTCTACTCAAGCATTACCCTATATATATATGTATACCAGATTCAAACCCAATCCCATCCCACACATCAAATCAAAGTTTCACCCGTTACTACACGAAGCAAATCAGCAAAAACTTCATTGGCCAATTTA
>JANHGC010001361.1:193136-217516 GCA_027560395.1 Boaedon fuliginosus | reverse complement strand
ATATGCTGTACGCCGCCTCGAGTTCCCCATTGGGGAAGAGAGGCGGGATATAAATCAAATAAATATAAATATATATATAATATCCATGGACTATGAGCTTGCTTGTTTTCTTGCAGACGTTTCATTACCGAAACTAGGCAGCGTCATCCGTGCTAGTAAGGAGTGGGGCTTGTTGTACCACAAACATCTATTTTCAAACATTCCCGCTTTTTCTGAATAGTTAGTCATGTTTAGCTGTTACTGTGTTTGCAGGATTAAACAAAATACACAAAGTCTCCAGTCCAGTTCATTTCAATTTTTTAAAATTTAAATCTTATTTAACATAATACCAAGCTGTGTTTATATAAAAAGTCTATTTTCACTGTATTTCTTTTTTTTTGCCTGCCAATGAACCAGTGTTTTTTCACTTAAGGGTGAAGACAGACCTAGATAGCACCTAAATATTATATTTTTTAAAACTGAAGAATCAACCACTTTGTTTCTGTGTTCCTGCAATCCAATAGTCCTATCTTTATCAGGTACAGGCTACAGCCCACATAATCCAAATATCTGGAGTTTTCTCTCATACCATTATAAATGTATGTATTATCCCTTCACACATAGCACGTGTGCAATTCCTGAATTTGCTATATAATGATCTAAATGCTTCCATTCCCACTGAGTGGCAGCATTTAATCCTTGGGTGCAATAAGAATCGCTGCAAACACAATTTGAAGCAAAACAGTTGTAAAAGGACAAATTATTTCCTAATGTTGGGAATTTCTAGTCACCCAATTCTTGTCCTTCATTCGGTGTATCTTTTAAGTCATTACAGTGTCATAGAGTCCTGATGCTGGCCTTCCAAAATCAGAGGGTAGCTTTGTTGTTCGCTTTGCCAGAAACATGTTGCTCTTTTCAATTCACCATGGAAAAATGCAGGATGAAAGTAGGACAAGAACTGAGGTGGATGCTTAATGCTGAATTTTGTATTGTCCATTTGATCTGCCGGAAGGAGTCCTGGTCAGTTTTTCTGATGTGTCAAGCATAAGTAGTTTAGATTCTGAAGTGGTTTAGAGGTTCTGAGGAGTGAAAAATGGTGGTTAAGCCAGGAATGTAAAAACAACTCTTAAATTAGCAGTTATATGCACTGACTGCTGATTTTATTGCTATTAATACTTGATTCTAAATTATAAGACTACACATTACTCTGGCAGATAGGGATTCCCAAACAAGCGTATCTTGTTTAATGTTAAGAGGGGTATTTAGTACCGTTTCCCTGAAAATATGACCTCCCCTGAAAGTAAGACCTAGCTTGCTTTTTACACGTGCGCCCAATAGATATGTGCCCCTAATAGGTTAGTCAGTGGACGACATCCCCCCAAAATAAGACCTGGTGCCTTTTTTGATGGCCAAAAAAATATAAGACAGGGTCTTATTTTCGGGAAAACACGGTAATTGCAACTTATTACTGATCAATAAGATTGTGCCTTTGCTTATCTAATTCTTCTATAACATTTTGTTCTCGGTGACTTGGTGTAATTCATCCAAGGATCTTTGATCTTGTCTATCCAACTTATCTTTTTTTAAAAATAAATTTTATTAGTTTCAAAAATAAATGTTGAAAAAAGAATACATTATTTTGTCTGCATTGATGTGGTTCGTGCTCCACTTTTTCCAATTTATCATTATGTATATCTATTTCATACATTTTCACAATTTAATCATTTATATAGTCTAAAATTCATTTCCATGTTCCCTAGCTTTCTGGTGTTTTTTTTTTAAAACAATATTTTTAGTTAAATTAATGTATCTTCTCAAATATAAAAGTTGTTTCTATTGCCCCCCATATCTACATTTCAATTCATTTTCATACCAATACAGAATCAGGAAACAGAGAAAGAACAAAATAAACCTAAAGAATACCAAATAAAAAATTATAACAATCAGCTTAAAATTTTGCTTAATCTACATAAACCTTAAAAAACAGTTTACATTCTTCTTTCTTGTGACTCCAAAACTTCACCCTTCGTCTCTAGTCTCTCTCTTTTTTTTTTCTCGGAGAAGTCCCCCTGTGTCTTTTTCTTCCCAAGGTACCTTGCATCAGCTCCATGACCAGTTCCAACAGCTCTTTCCAGTGATCTTTTCATTTTTATTGTTAGTTCTGTCTTTTTAACCTTCCCAAACTCTGGACTTTTCTGAGGATTTTGCAGCTTCAGTTGACCTCCTTTATTCCCCAATTTCTTTTGTAGTAGATGTTTCATAGTCTCAATTTTCCTTTCCGTGGGTGGCACCATTTTAATTTCTTTTGGCTCCAGCATCGTTGGATCTTCTTCCTGCCTTTCTGTCTCCTCCACATAATGTTGTCTGTCTTTCCAGAGACGTGGTGACACCTAGCTTCTCCTCGGTCTCCTTCTCCGCCCTTGCCACCATTCCCGCCACCAACTCACAAGCTTTTTATTTTGTTATGGTCAATCAAATATCAGTCGGTCCACTTTCAAGCCACTTTCAATCTGTTATTTGCAATCTTTAGGGAGTTTACAGGGTATTTTCACAAAATTTAATCTCTTGCATAGCATGGGGTTCTTTCATGTGTATTAGCCATTTTATTTATAACCAGTCACCACCAATCAATTATCATAGGACCAATCCTCCACTCACATTGGGAATCACACTTTCAATTATCATATCATATCAGATCGCTCCGAGACCCACCTCCATGCAGTTCTCTATCTTTTTTCCAAGTCTTTCTTCTGTGGTTGCTCCCAGCTTGATACGGCTTTGCAGCTGCTTTTCTTCTTTTTGGTATGGAGATTAAAAACATGAGGCTGAACGGGGAGACAGCACACTCCCCTCGGTTCCCGGTTTACAGTCCTCTTTTTCCTGTCCCTACAGGTCAGGGTTAGAGACCTCCGGACACCCAGCAAGTAAGAATTTTAGGAGTTTTCACGGAGCCCCGTGAAAACTCGACCAATCCCGCTCAGATGCAGACCACGCCCCCCCCGGTCTATCCAACTTATCTGTTCTCATCCCCTTCTCTCAACTTTGCCAAGTATAGTTGTTTTTCTAGTGCATCATCACTTGTCTAATATATGTGATTTTTTTTGTTGACTTCTCAAGGAAAAGTGAGTTTTTATTCATCAAGAATAGTTCATCAATTCTTACAGTCCATGGCACTTTTTGCAATCAAATCCAAAAATCTTCAGTTCAAAAGCATCTTTTCTTTTCAAAAGAAAATTGCTTTTCAAAAGCAATTTTTTAAAAATATTGATCATAGAGTGCTGATTGTTAAGAATTGTGAAACATTATTTTGCTGGAGGAATTGATACATCACACAAACATGATCCTGTTCTTCAGGAGAAGAAGACTGCTTATATTTGTCAATGTTTCAATCCCTGGACTTTTAAAATACAAGCAGTAATATGGACTGGTTAAATGAAGAACTTTTGTTTTCTTTTTAAATACCCTTGAATAACTTGCTCTCTTCAGCTTTTAAAAAATAAAGACTGAAATGAGGTAGGTAAGGAAGCCTGCAACTGCTCAACTTTAGTGAAAATACCTATATCTTCCTTATATGCCAAATTGGCTTTGCCTTCTCTCCTTTCACCATTTTTGGAAAAACAATATTGCATATGTTCATTTAATTCATTATGGAAATAAGGAAGGAAGGAAGGAAGGAAGGAAGGAAGGAAGGAAGGAAGGAAGGAAGGAAGGAAGGAAGGAAGGAAATTTTAGAAATGAATGAAATGTGTTTAGATGTAAACTTTGGCATTTCTCTGGTTTCCCTTCTTACCTCTCAAATCTAAAACTTTCCCCTACTGAAACTCCTGATGTGCTGCTCTGTTAATTCCAGCCAGTAGCTTTGTTTATAAGCTCTTGTTGTTTTTTCTTCCAGACTAATGTAATTAAGTACACTCAAGACAGCTGGTTTAAATGCACTTCAGATTTTTCATTTGTAGGTGTCTGTAGCACACTTTATACTCCATAGGACACAGAGCTGCTGGAGCAAGGAATCCAAAGGAACATTTATTATTGTTATTGGTCTTCTGAAAATTAAGTTCTTGAAATATTCCAAACAAGTCATTTTCCAAACTGAAATGAATGATGTACTTGGGCAGTCTAATGTAATGAAGATTATTGAAGAATATTTTCAAATGGAATCTGTAAGAAGATTAATATGCTCAACATGGGATTACCTTTGAAAAGTATCTGGAAGCTTCCGCTGGTGCAGCCACACAAGCTTTATTGATGCCCAAAGAAGAACACATGTAATTCCTCAGCTCTGTGAACTGCATTGGGCACCAATTTACTTCTGGGTCCAATTTAAGGTGCTGATTATGACTTATAAAGTCCTACATAGCCTAGTTCCAGGCTACCCATGGAACCAGCCTTGTCCCATTACATCGGCCCATCCAACCCAGTCAGGCAGGGTAGATATGTTGCGGATTCCGTCAGTTTAAGAATTTCAACTGGCAGTTCTAGGAAGAAAGCCTTTTCTGCTCTTGCCCTCCCTATGCAATATTCTTTCCCCAGTGGTGAGGCAGGCCCTCACTCTCCTGGCCTTCAAAACATGGATTAAAACATGGCTCTGGGGCCTTGCATGGGAAACCCAAAAAATCATGCTATGGTAGGATTAGTTAATGCCATGAGAGCCTTCTCTTTGCCCTAGTTAACTAATTGTTAACAGGGTTAACTTATTATTGCCTCCTTAATTTTTTTAATTTTAACTTTACTAGTGGGCTAGTAGGTTCCCACTGGAAGTTATCAAACAGAATCAAAATTCTCATTAATTAGGGATGACTTGGTTTGGCTTCCTCTATTGAGTAGAAAGTTGCATGTGATGACTTAGAGTGCCAACTTGCAATTCTATGATTTCTTTTTTAAAAATGAGAAAAGATGAAAAAATGATTTTTTGAATGCATAAGAAAGAATGTTTGTAGTTTATATTTGTTCTAGCTGGAATATTGATGAATACCATGAAAGAGAAGTTTTTCTATTTATGTAGATAACAATAGCCTTGCTTAGGCAATCATCTGAATGTTTAATAGCTTCCAACCATTTAGTACAAATAATCTGAGACTTCAAGGCCATTATCTGGGAGATTTAGTTTTCATGACATACATCAGTGTTTCTCAATCCCAGCCACTTTAAGATGTGTGGACATCAATTCCCAGAATTCTTTAATCAGAAGAGAGGGAGGGAGAGACAGAATATTCCATCTTCATTTGATATGAGTTATGGTGGGGTGCATACTCCTCCTCAACCCTATTAGTTTGAGCTAAAAAGAGTGATTGGCCCAAGATCACCCAGTTGGGTCTTAATCAAAGAGAGAGCTAAAATGCATGGCCTCCTGGATGCTATTCCAGCATTATAACCACTATACCAAACTAGTCCTTAGACATATAGGAGAGTCAGTATGATACACTGATTAAGGTGCTGGACTAGGAGTGCGGTAGCTCAGATTCTAGTGCTCCCTGAGAAGAGAATCTATTTGGCTAATTTAACCTTAGATTGGGAAGTTAAGTAAATAAAGAGATAAACAAATAAATAAACTGTAAAGTTAGATTCCAGTCTATAACCTTCAATAAAGAGGGCTTCATTATTCACTTAACTGATTCAGGTATCTGTACATCACAGACATTCTATGGATAAAAACTTTTGCGGACTCAATTGGAGGAAGCATAGTGTATTTGTAGGGGTTAAAAGTCATCACAATGAAATTTCTATTAGCAAATACTGCTAAGTAATTTCCCCATAAAATGGAAAATATTTTTATCTATTAAAAGAATAAGCCTTCTTCTGAATATTAAGGTGCTGGACTTAGGAGTGGGATGTTTTCAATACCATAAATAAGGATGTTTTATTCTATGTTTACCAGATTTGATTACTTTAAAATACATTTGATTGAAATTTACACTAAATTAATAAAATAGAGTTTATGAGATTCCTCTCCATGTATTTAGTAAAGTATCTATTCCAGGACATTATGAATTCAATTGCATGACATCTTTAAGAGGGCTCTGGAGAGGCAGATCTAATGTTCTGGGTAGCCATGTGTGACTCTGAAGCATCAGGCTGTGTGTCTCTTTACTTTATGCTTATGCAACTTTTGGTTCAGCCAGACAAATGTAGCCAAATTGCAGGCTGGTGGCTTCATAAACTACCAGGTATTATTTGTAGTCCAAGACTAAAAAAAAAGGTGGTGGTGGTAGGGATCACTAACCATCTGTCACGACACAATCTAGCTAGAGGGCTGTGTTCAGTTTCATGAGTCACAAGTTCATTAATTGTGGCTACATCAGATTTCTTGGCCTAGAGGAAAAATAACCTCAAAAATCAGTGACGTTACCAAACTTAGTCTGCCCAGCAGACGGGTTGAAATTTGCTGTGGAATGTTAATTGGGAAGTTGGGCAATTTATAATTTCTTACTGAGCACATTGTCTCTGTGTTTTTTTATTTGAGCGCATAAAGTAGTGGACATACTACATTTAGATAAAATCCCTTTTCTTGGAATACAGGGTATCTGGATGGGAGTATAGATACTGTACGTAGCTCAGGTAATGGTATTCATTGGCTAGATCCTGAGAGGCAAAAGAATAGAATGTGGCATAACTAGATATCTCCCAGTTGGCAGTCTTCAGTGAAATTAAAATCTCAACATCTGGCTGAGCAAAAGAGAAACCCTGTTTTTAAATATATCTAGAGTGCTTAAAAATATTTGGAGTGTTCAGTATGGTCCCTGTGGAAATCCTATCAGATATTTCAGAAAGTGCTAATAGATAGGCAGTGGAAGCAGGTGTGCCCAAGCCAAAATGATATTGAAGGACAGAACCCAGTGACATAGCAACTTCATGCACACGGCAATTTAAAATAGTCATCAGGAGCTGGTCAGTTCCCAGTTCCTAACTGTATCATCAATAAGTCACCCTAGATAACATTCATGGCAGAAACCTTGTGGGAGGGGAGGAAAAATACTAGTTTAAAACTGGAATACATAAAGACAACTTTAACTTGCTTCTATAATGAATTGATGTTGTTATCATTGTCATTTATTAAACTTGCATGCCGCCTAACTCCCAATGACTCTGGGCATCTCACAACAATAAACCCCCCACAATAAAATTAATAAAACTGAGAAAAGGTAAAAGGTGATGAACACGAAGGGGTCTCACTCTCCTTTACCAAAGGCCTAGCTGGAGATCAGGTCTCCATGGCTCTTTTAAACAACAGCAGAATGGGGGATGGGGGAAGTGGGGGTGGAAGGGACACCCAGATCTCATCAGTAACATTGTTCCATAGGGAATGCATTGCTATACATTGCTATACAGAAGTTGTGCTTCCAGGATCCTGAGAGATGATATTGTTTAATTGAAGGAGTCCAGAGAGCACACCCCCCCCAAAAGATTAAATCTTCTGGGTAGTATTCTGGACCAGTTAAACCCGCCTCCCCAAGTGATCTTCAAGGGCAATCCCATGTAGAGTGCATTGCAGTAGTTAAGCCATGATCAGGACGTGAGAGATTGTGTGATCCCTTTGAGATAGCCAGGTCAAGAACAGACACTGCAAGGATTATAGGAATGTTACTTTATAGTTGTAGGAGCTATCAACAGAATCTTGAAAGCCTGCCCACAACTTTCACTACCTCTTTGGAAGGACCACAAGGTCAAGCCAGAGGTTTTCTATCTCTTTCTCACCCTTTTTATTTTCTTGGGCCTGACTAATCTTTTACCACTTCCATCTCCTTCTCAAGGCCAGAACTAAATTCTTCTATACTTGAAGTTAAAATTAAAGCTACAGTATATCAAGAGGACATGTTTAAAAACAGTTGATGGAATATGTTTGTGCAGTGACTAGGGAGACATTTGAATGAGTACTTACAAGTTTTCCATTTTACTATCCATTCTTGAAATCTAAGTTTTGAACCGTGGTCATGCCATCAAATAGGCTGAAAAGAACATTTGAAATATTAGAGAGAAGAAAAGGAAGATTTGGAGCTGAAAGACTGAAAGAAGGACAGAAAAGGCCAATGTAGAAAACAAAGCACAAATAAAAATCAGAGAAAATAAATGGGGAGAATTGTGTGTTGGATTATTGATATTACTGATCAAACATGTCTAGATCTAGTACTCTTGTTGAGTTTCTTTGAGTTGACTGCATATGTTGGAAATCTTGCACACCCACCATGGTTAGGTTTTTTTCCTAGAAAACAAGCAGAACATACAGCTGATTTTAGTTGCTAGTGGAAAAGATGTGACAGAGAAACCAAGCAAATAGAAGAAACGAAACCACAAACACAGTATCAAAACTTAGTACCATTATTAGTACTTTAGTAACAAGGTACAAATGGTTTCCTTTAAGCTGAATTAGAAACATATCAATATAAAAATATGTACATGATCTTAACTATGAATGAAATTGGTGCTGTTTTGTAATTATAGTTGCTATTTATTTAATATTGTTAAGTCAATGAAAATCTTAAAATTATGTAATATATACATAATTGGTGGCACAGTGGTTAGAATGCTCATTTCAGGAGTTTGATTCTGAGTGTCTCAAGGTTGACTCAGCCTTCCATCCTCCTGAGGTCGGTAAAAAGAGAACTCAGATTGTTGGCGGTGAGATGCTGACACCAGGCCTGTAAAGCATGGTGAAGTGATATATAAGTCTAAGTGCCATTGCTGTTGCTATTGCTATTTAAAATATGGAAGAATTGTTATCTGACTTACCTCATTCAGTGTGGACACTGAGATTTGTATCAACAAAGGTAACATTGTTCATTTGTGTATTCCTGCATTAAGAGCATGGAAAATATACAGCTGAGATAGGACATGTGCATGTGATCTTTTAAAAATGAAAATCTAAGTATTTTCATTATACATTTCATTATTCTTATGATTAAGGTTGAGAGAGTTCATCAGGCAGATGTAAAGCTTTGATGTCTAAATTGAAGTTGTGATAACATCTGAGTTTAACTGGTATCTTCTACAAAAGAAAATAGAAGCTCTGAAAGATGAGAAAAGGTTCTTGAACTTGAGGTCCTTCTTGGGTCAAGTCTAATCAGTGTTTATGTGTAACAGACAGTCTGTGTTTTTGTCCTGGGAAAGAAAACTGGCCAAAGCCTATATTGGCTACTCAGTAGTAATGTCTTTTAAAACAGGGGATCTGTAGTAGAGTTCATAAAATTATTGAATTGTGAAGTTGGAAGGGGCCACAAAGATAACTTCTCTGCAATTTACAAGGCAATTCTTTTAGCTCATTTGAAAATTGTGAAAGTAGTCAGGTAAAATTTATAATACTTAAAACAGTGAGTGCTCTTTTTATAATGTACTGCATACTTTAAATTGGGAGCTGAATTTGAATATAAGAACTAAAATATGAAGATTTCCTTGCAAATAACTAATGTTTCATTCATTTTGGAGGACTTTGCAAATATCAGTTAACCCTAACAAATAAAAGCAAAACCTTCACTGGGGAAGAAGAAACAATGAAGATCAACAGACTATAGTTTGGCAAATGGGTCAGCAGTATACAATCTTCCTGACTAGGGGAAAGGTATTACCGTTTATTTCTAAATGTCTATCAGGTCCTATAGATAACTATATTGAAATACTATGTAAATATATCCTCTTTGAGGGAATGAATTCCCACTTGTTAATATTACCATTAATCTGGTCTGCTAGTCCAATCCCCTGCTTGAGCAGGAGACCCTATACCGTTTCAGTCAAGTGACTGTCCAGTCTCTTAAAAAAACTCCAGTGATGAAGCACCCACAACACAGGTGTCAAACTTGCCGCGCCATGTTGCCGTTACATGATGTTTTGTGATGTTTTTCCCATTTGCAGAGCTGTGGTGGGTATGGCTCACGGGCTGCCAGTTTGACACCCCTCACCTACAACTTTTGAAAGCAAACTGTTCCAATGATTAATTGTTCTCACTGTTAGGAAGTTTCTTCTTAATTCCAGGTTGCTTCTCTCCTTGATTAGCTTCCATCCATTGTTTCTTATCCTGCCTTTTGGTGCTTTGAAAAATAAATTGAATCCTTTTGTGGCATCCCCTCAAATACCGGAATACTGCTATCATGTCACCCCTAGTCCTTTTCTTTAGACTAGCCATACCCAATTCCTGCAACCATTCTTCATTATTTTAGTCTCCAGGACTTTAATCATCTTAGTTGTTCTTCTTTGCACCTTTTCCAAAATCTCAATATCTTTTTTGTAATGTTGTGACCAAACTGGACACAATTTTGGCAATGTTATTCTATTTATTTATTTATTTATTTGGATTTATACCCCGCCTCATTTCCCCGGTCAAGGGGAATTCATTTCCCTGGTCAAGGGGAATTCTATCCACAGTTATTAGTCGAAATCAACCTAGCTGATTCTTGCTGTTTATTAGTGTCTTTATATTACAAAGGTGGCTTTTCCAGGAGTACTACTGTTGAACATCAAATCCTTATGTAGGCTTTTCCTCCCATCTGATCTGCCAAGTCAAGCCTTTGCTTGTGTTGTTAAGAGAAACTAAGTGAAATCCCTAGTTTTGCTACCAGTATGTGGTCTTTAAAGCAACTTCCAGGCTTCTGGCTTTTTCTTTTGGGCTATTGACATTCCTACTCCTGATCTATCTCAGGTAAAATTGTGATGCAAAGTCACTGCCTAAACAAGACCTTTCAGTAAGACAGAATTGGCTGCATTATCTGATCTGCAATCTCCAATGGGGCGGGAGGGTTAAGCCTCCATTGTGTGCTTGAGGGGAGGCTTTCCTTTTGCTTATGTGTGAAGGCTGTTAATCCCACTCTAAATGGATTCTGTGATTAAGATGTAAGGGATGGTAAATAGCTGTTAGGTGTCTGAAAACAATGCCAGCAATTTGGAGGAATTATAACCCTTGAAAAAGGCTACTCTACCTAGAAGAGACTGATGGGGAGGATCCTAGTTCATGCCATATAGGGGATATAAAAGCCACTAATTCTGCTAACTGGTTCCAAGGAATGGATTTAATAAAAAATATAAGAAAAGTGTGGTCACATCTAAAATCAAAAATAATGCTTGCATTTGCCAACTTTGTTTTGGGAAAGAAGAATCAATATTTACATGCATATTTATTCTTCTGATTTTTCTCCTAAATCACAGGAAGCTGCCTTAGATAGTCTGGGGAAGAGAGGCGGGATATAAATCTAATAAATAAATAAATAAGAATATCTGTCTTATCTCTGTCAATGCAAGTTTTCTAATACCTGTAGTAGGAGATTCACAGATGAACACAAATTGTGCAAAAATATGGATTGAAGGCACTTTGGGTGTTGGCTACACAGTCAGCCATTTGAAATGGATTTTTAAGATTGAACAAACAGTTGTCACTGGCCATTTCTTATGCTGACTAATTTAGAACAAATCAACTGGAATTTGTAATAAATAACAACAAGATTAGAAAGACTTGGCAGAAAATCAAGTATTTACTCAAAGGAAGATTTAAAAAAAAGCTAAGCAGGGCTGACCTGGTTAAGTACTTAATTGAGAAAGCTACGGGAAATCTTAAAGCTATAGATTAGATTGTGATATCCAAGAAACATACTGAAAAAAGGGAATGATAACCAATCCTATATGGTTGCCAAGGAAGCTACATGATGTGTTCATGCAGTGACTAGAAACTGAATTCAATTCAAGGAAGTATTTTTTTTATTTTTAAATGATATTTGTCAATCAAATTTCAAAATGTTTTAAGAAATTCATTTGCCTGATATTCTGTCGCTCTTTTAGCACTTTGGTTAGATGAACACATACAAAGTATGTTTTAATAGATTATGAAACACTGTTAGAAAAAAATACCTGATCTTGCTGCTAATTATTTTATGTTCTCTTTCTGAACAATATAAGGGTAGCTTATTATAAATCTATAGATCTGCAGCTCACTTTGTGGGAGAAGAACAATCTTTGGGTGATTAACAGCAATGTTTCTTCAATTATGTTTCATGGAATACAAGTATTTTCCAAAAAAGAAAAGAAAAGGAAGTTTTATATAAATTGTTCCCAAGATCCAGAAATGAGTAATAAATCCATTCAGTTGGATAAGCTGAAAAAGTATTCAAAGATACTGTTCATGAATTGAGAGGAGATGTTGGAAAACTCCTCTGACATCATGCTGAAAGAACAGCAAAAATTGCTAGATGATTTCTAATTGAAAGTCTACAGTAGGCTTTCAGGGAAGAGACTTTGAAGGCCTACTACCATTTCCTTAAATGTAGCATTGTGATAGAATCTTTTCAGTACAATGAAGGAAAAAAATGCCAAAATCTGTTATTCCAATTATAATTATTTTTTTAACAAATAATACTTCAGACTATTGTAATATGCTGTCCTAAATCCCACTACGATTCCTAATTGATGAAACTACCATACTGTACATTAAAATGTAATATGGAAAAGACAATTATTAAAATGTGACTTATTTCAATATTTTCCTCCCCTCCCTTTTTAAAAAAAATAGAATCATGGGTATACTGTATTTGATTTTAAAAAGTTGGTTGTTTCATAGTCTTGAATATTTCTTTTTTACAGCAACTGGGCAATAGCCATGGTCTCCTGCTGTGTAGCTCATTGTTCATTTTACAAGAGGTGGGTCTAACCTGGCTTTGATTTTCAAGCCACGTTTCTCAAGCTCTATTAAAGATCTTTTTATTTACATTACCCCCTTTGATTGCTATTCAGGCCGAATTATACACTGAAATATGTGTCCACCAAAAAGAGAAGCTTTTTGCTTCATTGGTTTGCAGGCAGACTAGTTTGATTTTTAAATGCTTCAAAACAAAACAAAATTAACACATTTTGCCATTTAAAATACAAATCAAATTAGAGTAGAAAACTGCTCCACTGTTTTTGGAGTTAAGCCATTTGTATCTGCTCTTCTGTTCTCAGTTGTAGAATCAGCAGCAGCAACAATGGACCATGAATATTATATTTAACTGTATAATGATCATTATGTAAACTTGAACAATAATGGTGTACTAATAACCCAACCAGATCATCAACTTCCTTTCATCAGAAATTTCCCCCTGCAGGACATCTGGAAATATTCAGGAGTTAATTGGGTAACATCAGTCTCTTCACATTTGTGAAGTTTTCATCTTTTTGACTAGCAACTTACTTTTTCTTAGCTAATCCATTTTCTGACCAAAAGCACACAATATGATTCTGCAAAATACTGGACACAAAGTAAGTGGAGGGTTTTTTTTAACCAAGGCTTATTCATTTCCATTTGTTAGCTCAATCCCCTTTTTATACAAGCAGTCATAATAATGGGAATAAATGAGGGCTTCAGTAGAAATAGGATGAGAGACAATTTTGTTTGGTCTGAATTCTGAAATGAATCAAACTATTTGAACTATTGCTATATGTAGGTGGCACTTAGTTGATTGAATTTGGCTTAAATGTTCCTATGCCCACCCTGTTTGAATCTCATTCTGTGCTTCTTCTTCTTCTCAGATTATACATGATTTCCAGAGATCTGCAACATGAAGGCAATTAGGGCAGCATGTTCAACACCATGAAGTGTGAAAGCTGTACTCATTAAAATCTCCATGTCACAGCTTGTAAAGTCCATAGTAGTTCAATTAAGAGGGTTTTTTTGTTTATTGCTGATTGCCTGTTCATTATGTACCAGGATGCAGCAGTACACATTTTCCCACCATTTCACATTAAAATCTCTTTAAAAGGTCATGATAGTTGCTTTGCTTTATTTGTTAAAATACAGTTTTATCATGAATATCTAAATGTGACTTTTAGGTGCAGGTCAATTAATACATGGCAGGAAACACTAAACTTAGATCAGGAGAGGAGACATTCACTCTCAAGGTTTAGGCAATCAAAGATCTTAGTTTGTCCAATGAACATCAAATATATTCAGTTTATATTCTGAGTGAATCACCGTCACTTTTAAAAGGTTTGAATGTATGACAATAATAAAAGACTGAGGGACAGAAAATCCCAAGGGTCTTGGACTGGTCTGTCTTTTTCTTTAAGGACTCTTTCTGCAAGTTATTATCAGATTCCCACCCCCTTTTAATTAGTGCTTCATGGTTGACATGCCATCTAGTTAAAAGAATATTGCATTTAAATTAGGAACATATTTTCGATGGAAGTTCAGATTTAGATGATCTTTTGGAATGTTTAGCATGTCATTAGAATTCCACTGTAACTTTAGAGTTTTGGGTTAAATATGGATCCTATCAGAAATGAGATGAATTTTCTGAGTTCTTCCTTGTGAGATACGTTTATAGATAGTTTCAGCATTCCATGTGGATTGATTAAGTAAATAACTTGGGGGGTAGGGGTAGAATGGTTGGACTACAACTGGAGAAACCCAGGCTCAAGTCTCCCAAGTTTCAGCCATGATTTCTGATCAATCATTATCTCTCTTTACCCTGCAGAACTGAAGTAAGAATAAACAGAGGAAGAAAATTATGTGCAATCACTATGCATAAGAACTAGGCTAAGAAATAAATGTTAAGTAGCATCATGTAGTACTTATAATACAAATGCATTATATATTATTTAGAAAAGTTGTTCTTTTAGCATCCAGTTAGTTTCTCTTATGTATTTGTAAGCAAGAAAACAAATAAAAATTTGCTTCTAGATTCTAGAACAGGATTCTATGCTTTACTTAAACATATTTTTGTGTAGAGAATTCAACTTGCAAGGCAAAGTGATTGCCCCCTCCTCTCACTAAACTGCATTCTGTTTCCCTTGAGAGCTGGTCTGTACAATTGTCTGCACCAGGGAGCAGATAATTTATGTGTAAATCTCCTACTGCAGATAATTGCACTGTATCCATGATCAATCAGGTAGTTCTTTATTGGCATCACAGTACCATTTATAGAAGGAATGGACTACTCATCATTCTTTGTATACTGAATTTTTACAAGGGAATGTGTTGCCTGAACAGAACCCCTGTTAAGAATTATGGGTATACAAAAAGGAGATAGGCATACTAGTTTTAATTACGTATTATTGTTTCCACATGATTAACAAAGTTAGTTGCAAACTAAAATCCCAGGTAGAAGTAGGTTGAATGTTTTAAATCCTCCTATTTTAAATTATTCATCCATTTAAACTGTCTTGTTAACATTTATATTTTTGCAAGGAAACATTCAGCAATCTTTCTTGGATACTCTTGAGAATGATCTCTTTTCCAATCCTTTGGCTTAGCCATTTGTGCACCTGTTTCTACTGCCTAGCTTTTCTCAGTATAGATTTCTATGACTAGTTAAAGAAAAAAAATCTTGGCTGGTTTAGGGTTCCTTATAACAACCATGATAGTTATATATTACCTATAGAAGCCAGTGTAGTGCTTTTTCAGAAGGCTACAGAGGTTGTGAGGATTAGGCTGGGGAGTTCTGGGAGTTGAAGTCACAAAACTTAAAGTTGCTGAGGTTGAAATGCACTAACTCAGGCGGTCATATCTCCTATATAATCCTATTGCTAAACTGTGGAGTGGCAGTCCAACATACGGAAAGGTTGCTTTTTAGAACAGGTAGGCATTTCAAACAGCTTTTATTTATTTACTTTTATCTTGTGGGAGGGTGAAAGAAAGAATGAAGAGCAGGGTGGAAGGGAAAACATGCACTTCATTATTTTTCAGACAAATTTAGTCGAGCTGTTAACCAAAGTACACCGGTGGGCAGTAAGCATCATTAGATACATAGAAGCAGATCGGGCTAAATATATTACACACAACGAAATAAAACAGCCTGCCTTTTCTCAGGCACCAGACTAGCATTTCTTTTGTAGAAGGAACACGTTCCGCGTTGTGGATGTTTGTGACAGCTTGTGCTTTTTACAGTTATTACCGGCACGAGAGGGATCTGGCAAGCACAATCGCGGGATCCAGAGCCACCTTTATCAAGATATTAAGGCGGGCACTGATTCTTGCTCTTGCTTGTCCGCCCCTTTACTCTTCCTTCTGGCAGACGATCAATCCAAACAGTGCCTTAATTGCCGCATCTTGCTTGCTTTGTGCCGGCGACCCGAATGGCGCTCTCCAACTAAAAACTTTCTCAATCCAAAGTAATTTTAGCTGGATGCCTCTTTTTCACTCTACACACACACACACACACACACTTCCTGTTCTTTCTGGGACTAATTTCATTTGTTAATTAGTTGCTAACAGCGTCGGCCCGGTGTAGATAAGCACACCATTAGCACTCCGCTTCGGCCGGTCTCCAGCGGAGCTGCGGCGACCTCACGCCGAGCCCGGGAGATGCAGGAGAGGCGCAGAGCTTAACACCCCCACCCCGATCTCGACGGGGAACTTTCATCCCTCCCGCGGTAGCCACAACACAGAGCTGCCGGCTGGGGACTTTAATGAGGGGGTAGGGCGAGCTCAGGGGGAGAAGCGGAGTTCTATGGATTTTTTTTTTAATTTGTAAATCTGCATCGCGCCCAGGCCTGTGAACCGGGAGAGGAGGTCAGGGAATGGAGAAGGAGCGCCCCTAATTTTCCTTTGTCTCTCTTTTTACATTTAAAAGCCCCCAGAAAACTGTTCACTGTTTGTAGACCCGCTCCCAACTCTTAGCCCGGTGGGGAAATTGCTCTGCGCCCAGCCCACAGATGCCCATTAGATGTGTGGGGTTACACGGCTCATCGTCTCCCAGCCAGCAGGCCAGGAAAGATGAGTGTTGGAGACTCGCACCCACCCCCACCCCCCCGAATCTCGGGAGGAGGCAAGCCTGCAGAGAGATTCCTTGAAGCCCTCATCGATCCACACCGTCCAATGAATTTCGACATATTATATACACATCTTTTCCCCGCTTCCATGGGAGTTAAAACCCTTTGGCCTCGGGCGACGTCAGATTATAGGTGGAAAACTGAGCTGTAAATTTCTCACATAAACCTTCCCAGGAGATAAAGGCGCTCAAATAAAGCTTTATTTCTCTCCGCCCCACAAACTTCGCAATCCACCTTGAGCAATGTTTGTACGTGCGTGCTTTAAGCACCTTTGGCCCGGTAATCGGCGAGCCGCTGCGATTAATCAACCCGTTTCAATGGGGCTTGCATGTGCATTTAAAATCTGATTTTTATCCGGTCCTGCCCCCTTCGGTTATGCTCTGGTGGCGAAATAGAGAAGCCCATTGATTTAAATATCTTGTCAGAAGAAAGCTTACTTTCCACACACACACCGTGATTTTCTGCAGTTATTTGAAGAAAGAGGGAGGGAGGAGGAAGAGGAGGGAAATGGCCTTTATTACGTGGCTTTAAAATATCAGTTCGTTCTTATATTTATACTTTGCGTAAAGTCTAAAACCTTAACGTTAAGACTTCAGGAAAGAAAATTTTAAGCCAAACAGAACGGAATGGCCTGAAAAGCATGTTTGAAAAGAGATAGCCAAACCGTGCCCTCAACAAAAATTGTTATGATTTCGACAACATGAAACTAACCTTATTATTAGAGTTCATGTAATATTATTAATGATGACATTAATTCGGATACTCCGCCCTTACCAAATGACCCCAGAGCGAAGTTTCCTTTTATTATGCTTTAATACAAGAAGGGTCGGTAATGACATTTACTTCTTTGCATTCACTTGGGGCGTTGAACTATGTTACGACTGAATCCATTTATTTTATTATGCAAATTTAATAGACACCCCCTTGCAATCAACTCTGGGAGGCAAACAAAAATAAAACCACATGCAGAAGAGCAACAGACTTTCTTCCCGAGTTTTCCCATATTAGGTTTCCCATATTGTCCAGACCACTGATTAACAAAATGGCCTAGGTTTCCCCCCCCCCCGCTCAAACCAAAGTTATAACTGAACAAGTTTCATAAATTATGCAAATGCAGTTGCTCGGCCTATGAATGATTCTAAGCCGGTGATGTGAATACAATCAATGAGAAGCCTCCCCTACCCGTGTTTACCGCTTGAGGTTGCTCTCATTTTACTAACATTCCTAGTCTCGAGGACTACACTCGCAGCTGATTTTCCCGGGCCAATCGATCCGTTTGTCAGCCCGGTAGAGCGACCGATGTCAGGGATTGATTGACATCCCTTCGCTGTGCATTTCGAAGGGAATGGGCGGGGGGGGTCATTTTCGTGGGAGGGCAGTTCGGTCATTTGGACTTAAGGGGGAAAAAAGAGGCTCAACTACGTGATATATTTCACAAGTATGAGCACATGTCCTTGAGGTTCATGATGGGCAGAATGAGTTAAATAAATATACCACCGACCGGCTTTTTTTCTTCTTCAAACGGGAAAGCGTTTCATAAATAAAAGAAATCAAACGTGCCTTTCCTAATTTCTACTCTGTTTGGAGTCGGTACAGATTTTTGAAAGGTGGGCTATTAAAAAAATCGAGTCATTAAACGCGGCCGCCAAACGTTTCCGCCTCTGGCTAACTCTCACGGAGCGCCTGTAAGTCACATTGCGAAGACTGTCAAAACGGAACAGCCTGGTCGTGCGAATAGGATGCAGGTCTATAAAAACTCGCAAAAACTCAGGGCGGCAAAATCAAATTTATACATGAAAATAAACACTCGGATAAACACGACTTCTGAGAGGCCCTGAAACGCTCGTCAGGAGGCTGGGAAGTGCCCAATTCATTTCACTTTCCCTCCCGCTTTCTCGCAAAATGCAACCGTCTTTTCCCGTATCTCTCCACGGGATCGATTTAGAAACAGCGTGACTGTGAAAAGACGCGGAGGCGGGAAAACGACAAGTCCGCTTTGGACTTTAAAAGAGAGCGAGGCCCTTGAAGGCTCCTTATCTTTTTGCCCGACCAAAGGCTTCGTTTTCCAGGTTCCGTCTTCTCGATACGCGACACGACTTCGATCACACAAGCGGGGTATACTTTCCCTACCGTCCCGTTCCATTCACTACTGCCTTTGGGAGGCGACGCCGTTATCGAGCTCCAGCCGCCTCTCCAGCCCGGAGCACCAGGACTGCTTCTGGGAGTTGTAGTTCTCCGTCCCGTTGGGTTCTGCCCGCCACCTGCGGCAAGAAGACTTCATTTCCCAGCTCTCCTCTCTGCTATTTTCTCTCTTCCACTGGCGAGGCCGAGCTGTCAATCAGTTGGCGTCACAATGAATGTAGCACACTTGGAATTTTTTTGGGGGGGATATGTAAAAACTCTCCTTTTTCCCCCTCCTCGTTGCGGTGTACCTAATAATAAGACTTTTAGGGCGGGTTTATAAAGGCAAGGCAGGAGGCAAGTGTCATGTGGGCTTCAGCTCGCCTCGTCGAGGAGTGGCGAGGCAGCAGGGCTGAGTGAAGACGGGATTTCCCCCCACATCTGTCCGTCCGTCCGTCTTCTGGTCATCTGGAATGGTGCGAGCGACACCGGGGCGAAGCTGATCGCGAAGGCAGGGAGCCCGGCAGGAAGGTTCGCTGTGGAGCTTACAGGGCAATGAAGCGGCAAAAGCTGGCCGTGGCAGCTGGCTTCTGTCTGTCCTTCTTGCTGGGCACTTTGCTCAACCTCTTGTTCATCCCGGCCTTTGATCCCCTTCAGCAACAGCAGCAGCAGCAGCAGCAAAATGCGGGCATCGCGCACTCGCTGGCGGGCTCGCCTCGGGACAGGTCGTGGGAGGCGGAAAAGGGAAGCAGCGGCCGTCACCGGCGCTGGGATTTAGCCCGGCAGATCCGAGAGCGCTACCAAGAGGTGTTGCGGTACCAACAGAGGCAGAACCCCGGAGAAGCTGGAGCGCCGGGAGCGGCTGCTAAGTCGCGGCCGGCGGTGCGACCTCTGGAGAGGCGGCTCATGGATCTCACGCCGCCGAGGCTCCCTGCCTTGGCCACGGACCGCAGTCCCCGGGGGCTCCGGCTCAGTTCGGCCGGTCTCGTCGCCTCTTCGGGGGAGCCCTGGGTCCCCGAATCCAAGCTAGAACTCTCTCTCGGGCCGCTTCGGTTGGGATGCCGGGACATGAGCAACGTGACCGAGGTCCATTACCTGGGCTCCGGCTACACCAAAGCGGTCTACAAAGCGGCGCTCAACGAGAGCCTGGCGGTGGCCTTGAAGTCCGTCGATTTTGGGGGGCACGACATCGACAATTGCGTCAAACTCTATGGGTCTCTGGAAGACTGTTACAGGCTGGCCTCCTATAAAATTATCAAGGAGATGGTCCTTCTGCAGCGGTTGCGGCACCCCAACGTCCTCCGGGTAAGTAGGGAACCCCCGGTCTTCGAGGCTTCAGAGTTGGGTAGACTTGCGCGGTCCAGGCGGTGAAAGGTGGGCGGACGCGGGGGTTTAGGAGTCAAATTCAGAATGGGTTACGTTTTCCTTAAGCCGAATATTAGTTCATGCATACAGAGAATACTTTACAAATTACATTTGGAAGAAATATTGGAAAGCGGGGAGGAAGGCGAGGATGTCTTGTTATCAGCAGACGGAGTGATTATTTGTAGTGGTCACAAACGTATTTCAGTTCTGTTCCCTTCCATCTGATGGGCTCCGGGAAGAGGCAACAGGACGTTCGTCTCCCTGGTGTATCAAAATTACCAGGACTTGTTGTGGCTTTACGGCTCGCCACGTGCGCTTATTTAGTGGGGGACGAGATGTTGCAACCTATTGGGAAACTGCTATAAAATGAGCTGAAGTGGCTTGGAAATCGGGGCTAAATCCGGAACCAGAGTTAGAACTTAAGAAGGCTGTTTTGGCTACCGATGCTCCTGTCAGAGGCCAGATGCCTGAGAAAGAGTTTGCAAAAGAATGAATACTGTAGTGCCAACCTCATCATCTTAAAGCCACAATCCCAAGCACGTAGAACTTGAAAGCATGTATAGATTCCCGTGGAATTTATTTCCGTGTCGATTCCCAATTGCAATGTGTAATGGCATCTCTATAAATGAAGCTGGAAATCTTATGCACACCCCTGGCAAGTAAACCCTGCTGGATTTTCTCCTGAGCAAATGAGAAAATTGCATGGACCTGGCCATATAGTCATCAAGAGTCGAATTCTGCTTAATGGGGAGTCTTTATTTTTAGACATGCATAGTTGAATGGTGTTAGAACAGTCAGGGTGTTTGGGGACAACGTGGGAAATGTTTCCTCTAAACTGGAAGTATTGATTCAATGATGAGAAAGCTGGTAAAACACATAGTCTGACTAATTGGACAAAATATATTGTCACTTGCAAGCTCTTCAAATTGTGTGTGTGTTAGATCAGTTAGTTGTACATGAATTAGGTGTGAAATTTGGACCTAGCTATTGTAAACCTGGCAGCCATTCTGTGAGTTCAGACAGAAAAGTGCTGTAATTATGTAAATATGCAAATTTTACAGTAAAATGAAATGTGGGATATGCAACCACTGTTTCCTCCTGTCTGCATTCTGAACTGGTGGAGGTAGGCAAAGCAGGGAGCACATTTACTTTCAGCAACTCTTGGAATTTAATATTCTCCCAAATCATTATGAATCTTAAAAATGGGATGAAAATGTGCTTCACAACTTTGCTGCATGTTTTCTCTAAGGACACCTGCAACTCTGGGTTCTGGACTAGAACTTGACCTTGTTTCATTAGAAATCAGAATTGTTAAAAAAAAGCTTGAGTAAAGTTATTTCTCTATTTTTTTTTCAAAGGCAAACCAAGCATCATTTAAGTTTGGTTTCTCCATTGAATGTACATCAAACATCATACTAATTTGAAGAGAGGTTCACTGGTCAATTTCATAACAGCTTGAGGATCAATGTATGAAATGAATTGAATATTGAGTGCTTTCAGTTTTAGCATATTTGGAAATTATCCTATCCAGAAATGATGGATGAAAAAGCAAGGCAAATGTCAGAATGGACAGAGGTGGCTAGAGAGAGCAGCAACTCTCCTCATTCTTCATAAACAGCCAGGAGAGCTACAGGAGGCTGAAGTTTCGGTTAGAAATCTGTTTTTTACTCTAGGTGCTTATTTGTTATTGGGGGTGGGGGGAATCACTCTTGTCCAAAGTAGAGACAAGTCAATCAATGGAGCTTGACAGCCAAAACTTCTTTTTTTCCATTTTCCTCCTCCTCCAAACTGAGTTTTGTGTTTTTAAAACAAGGGTAGTCTTTCAGATTCAAACTGACTTGCAAAGTCTCCCGCCTCTGGCATTGTCCAGAATGTCATACACTGGAGGAAAAAAGCCTCCCGCTTTTCATTTCCTCTTCCCACTTTCTTCCTTGACACTGTTAGACTTATGCCTGGGAGTGATCAGGTTTTTTTTTGTCCCAAATCCTCATTTTAAGAACATCCATTTGTTTCTATCTTGGTCATCAGAATTGTTTTCTTACCTGGTCCAAATTTTCAGAAAAAGCATACCCAATAGGAAATTAGTCAGTTCTGTCCAGGTGGACCTAGGCTCCCCTAGATTCAGTGGGTTTTTCCTCATTCTCGATTTCCCCCCCCGCTTCTCTCATCTGGACTCCATCTTATTTCATCCCAAGTGGTAACCATTTCTTTAGGGCTCCTCTGAGAATTTATTTCATGTGCTTCTTGTTCTTGGAGAAAATAATGGTGCTCTTCAGTTATCACTGTACATGGATACTTTCTGGAGAACTGCTCTTTGGAGAAGAAGGTGTGGGTTTTCTGTAACCCTTCCCCCACCTTTGGTCCATGAAATTAAGAAAAGGTGGATGAGTTATTTTAAGTATTTCTTGTAGCTTGTTTTTCCAATCCTGTTTCTCCTGCTTTCTTTTTTGAGTGACTTGAGAGCCCTCTAGTTACTTCTTTTCAACATCTACCTGTCTTGCCACTGCAATTGTAACTTTGTTGATTATGTGCTCTCCACACCCAAATATACCCCATCAATTATGGAATAATTCATTTAAATAATACAAATCATATTTGCCTATGAACATTTGATTGTGCTTGTGAGAAAGCCAAGGCAAAACAAGACTTCCTTGACTGGGATATCCTATGCACAGGAGGAAAGACATATGGAAAATCAAAAAAAGAAATGTTACCACTCCCAGTTGACTTAATTCTGCAAATCCTGGAGGAAATTGTAGTGTGGATCTGTAAAATGCAAGTTAGGACTAAATGGTTGTTAGAAAATGTGAAGAAAATTGAAGCTGAGAGATTTAACAAATTATGCTTCCTGTCCCACACTTAGAATTTTTGGGTTTTTTTTCTGAGATCTTTGAAATAGATTTTTGAAAGGATGTATGGAGTAAGGCAACACTGTGGCTTTCAGCTTTGTGAATCTGTAATCAATCTACTTCATTGTCTGAAGTGGGGTGATGTTTTTTTTTGAAGTTGTCATGAACTCTTTTTTATTCCAGATAGTTAGCTCTGGTTTCATTCTGCTTCATGATAGGAAGCCGTAGCTCTTCAAAAATTCTAGATTCCTGAGTGTGATTTAAGTTTGTATTACAGCTTCTAATTTTGAAATCAGTTTGAAATGAATTGAAAGTCCTAATCAAAGGAATCTCACTGAATCTGCTAAAATACTGAATCTGTTCTTTTCTGGGGGCGGGGAGGGGGTATATTCTATTATTATTTCAGCTTTAAGCTGGATGTTATAGCAGTTTTCACAGAATGTAAGAAAGGATCCATCTGAATATCCCTCCAGAGTAGGGTTATCCAACTTTAGCAACTTTAAGACTTGTGGACTTCAATTCCCCTCTTAGCCTGCTGGCTGGGGAATTCTGGGAGTTGAAGTCCTCAAGTGTTAAAAGTTGCCAAGGTTGGATACCCCTGCTCTAGACCAACATCATTGACATTTTTAACAATGGACAGTCAGATGATTCTCAGAAATCCCTAAAAGGTCACAAAGACAGGAAGGACTACTTCCTCCCCAGCAAGAAAAAGCTTTCCTGACCAAGTGGTTCTGTTGGGGATAGCACTAGCAATAGCACTTAGCCTTATATACAGTTCACAATGCTTTACAGTGCTCTCTGAGCGTTTACTAATGTCAGCATATTGCCTCCAACAATCTGGGTCCTCATTTTAGTGACCTTGGAAGGATGGAAACCTTGAGCTGGTCAGAATCAAACTCCTGGAATGAGCAGTGAGTTAGCCTCATACTCTATTCTAACCACTGCACCACCATGGATCATGTTACCTTACCTGTGCATAAATACAGGTAGTCTTCGACTTATGACCACAATTGATCCCAACATTTCTGCGGTTAAGTGAGACATTTGTTAAGTGAGTTACTTATCACTGCAGTTGATAAGTAAGTAACTTGGTTGTTCAGTGAATCTGGCTTTCCCATTGACTTTACTTGTCAGAAGGTTGCAAAAGGTGATCACATGACTTTGGAACACAGCAACGGCCATTAGTATGAACCAGTTGCCAAGCATCTGAAGTTTCAGCACATAATAATAATAATAATAATAATAATAATAATAATAATAATAATAATTTTTATTATTTATTCGATTTATATCCCGCCTCTCTTCACCCAAATGGGGAACTCGAGGCAGCAGAGCAATACAATAAAAACA
>JANHGC010001361.1:175415-187755 GCA_027560395.1 Boaedon fuliginosus | reverse complement strand
ACCATTTCCAAAAACAGGCAAGGGTTGGGATTTTGCTTTTTTTATTTTTTTGCTGATGTTATTCTTTCTTTTTCTTTTTTCTTTATAAAACAAAAAAAGTATTTTAAAGGCAGAGCAGCACGACGGAGGGTTGGGGGCTGGGGCAGAGGCTGCTGAGGAGCTACAAACCCCACACCCCCTCTTCTTTAGGCGGAGCCAAGCCAGGAGCTGACAAAGCGAGTCGGCTCAAAACAAACTCCACTCTGCCCGAGGAAGGAAAGGGAGCCTGGATGGAGGGGGGGCAGTGGGAGAAATGGTGAGGCAGCACTCCAAATTGCAAGGAGGGGGCCATAGAGAGGTCTTGCAAACACACATTCGAGAAGGAAGGCGAGGATGGTTTGGCTTGCCTGTGTCCTGGAGGCAATCCCAGGTGAAGCATGTGGCTTTCTGCTGCACCATCACTCTGGCTGGGCCACCCACATTCCCAGGGTCCGGCCAGGCAGCACTATCTTGCCTCCTTCTCCTCCCCTCGCAGTGAGAGCAGAACGCATGGCACAAAGAAGCTCCGCTCGGCTTCCAGTCCGATAGCAGACACCAATGCTTTGGCCATTGAGGTGACAGAGAGCTGTAAGTGTGTCTGTGCGAGACCTCTCTATGGCCCCCTCCTTGCAATTTGGGATGCTGCCTCCCTGTTTTTCCCACCACCACCCCTCCCCATCCAGTCTCCCTTTCCTTCCTTGGGCAGAATGGAGTTTGTTTTGAGCCAACCCGCTTTGTCAGCTCCTGGCTTGGCTCTGTGCGCCTCTGCCTAAAGAAGAGGAGGTGTGGGGTTTGTAGCTCCTCAGCAGCCTCTGCCCCAGCCCCTGACCCTCCATCAAGCTGTTTCACCATTAAAATATATTTTTTGTTTTATAAAGAAAAAAGAAGAAGAAAGAATAACATCAGCAAAAATAAAAAAGTAAAATCCCAACCCTTGCCTGTTCTTGGAAATGGTTCAACACACACACACACACACACATGACAGAGAGATATGAGAGGGAGTGGGAGATGAGAAATATTTTCTTCTCTCTCCTCTCCTCTTCCATCTCTCTTTCTCATCTAGAATTGTATGAAAAAAAAATTCAAATTGCTTCGACCCTACCTCATAGCCAGGCAGCTGCATGCTCAGCTTGAGCTCGGCGCTTGAAGGTAAATAAAATGAAATGGCGCCCGTGAGTGAGCTGGGAGGCCGGGGGCTGGGCTAGTTATGTAATTAGTACTGACTTTTTTTCCCCTGGGAGATTTACTAGAAATTATTTTTCCGGGACGGGGGCGGGAAGGAGAAGTAAAATCTGGGACTTTCCCAGCCAAACTGGGATACTTGACAGGTATGTGCAGAAAAGTTTTATAAAGTCTTACATTGTTCATGTTTAGGTTTAATATTGCTTTTTTGATTGGTTTACACTGAATTTAATATTACTTATCAGATGACAGTATGAATTGCCTAGCCATATTGGGAAAAAACGATTAATATAGTTAAATAAGCTGTGGTGGTGCAGTGGTCAGAATGCAGTACTGCAGATTACTTCCTCTGACGGCTGCCAGCAGTTTGGCAGTTCAATTCTCACCAGCTCAAGGTTGACTGAGCCTTCTATCCTTCCAAGAGCGATAAAATGAGAACCCAGATTGTTGGGGGCAATAGCTGACTCTGTAAACCGCTTAGCAGTTGAAGCTAGGCAAAATCACATCAGATACCTGTATTTATTCATTCATTCATTCATTCATTCATTCATTCATTCATTCATTCATTCATTCATATTTATACCCCGCCTCATTTCCCCGGTCAAGGGGAATGCAGGTTAGAGATCTCTGGAAGTGTGTACTATGCATATTATCACGAAATCATAGCAACAGTGCAACCTTCTCCAATTAGGTATCTAAAATTTTCCCAGAAGGGCAGTATTTAAGGAAATAAATACAATCTATATTATTGAACAAGTCTCTAACCTTGTGTATTTTGTTTTGATAAAGGATTGCTTGAGCATCTGGAGCCTTCTTATAATTTCACCTTTGCATGTATGAAAAATCTGAGTAGTGCAATCCTAGAAAGAATGCTTTGTTTCAAGAGGCAGAGACTGCTTCTAAAGTCATAAAATATTATTTTACTCTAAGCACTCCATCTAATATACAAACTGTTCCTTGCTGTCTGGTCACCCTTAGAGGTTATGCCTTTCTGGGCCTTTTCAAATTGAGTGTGGTCACAAGTCTTACTTTAAGTGGAAGGGGGTCTTCCCTCAAACATACATGTGACCCTGTGAGGGACATTTTCCTTGTAAATCTCTTCCAGATGACAGCTTGAAGTGCAGTCTGTAAGATAACAGACTTATTCTTCTACTGTTTTAGCCATTCCCAGTTCTTATCCTGCCAGTCATCCCAGTCACCCTTAGATTGTGTTTGTATTTAAATGCATTCTTTCAAAACATTCGGCATGTGGTACATGTTGATGAAATGCTTTTGGTTAATTATAAAGTGGGTCATGATTAATTAAGGTAGTGTCCTTTTAATTTTCAAAATCCAGGTAATAACTTAATCATGCCTATCATAGAAAAACAGCATTAAGTAGGGAAAGTGTGTTAAGTACCCATTAGAAATGGAAATAGCACCAAAGGAGAGGCAGGCAAAAATAATAAAAAAATGACAGAAAATTTTCAGTCAGAAAAGTTGCAATTAATAAGTCTAAACATGGTTAGCAGCCTGGCAGCTAAATATTGTGCCTGTCTGTTGTTGTTCCAAAGGTGATATTCAAATAATAAAGTATATTTTTTAAATACTATTTGGCAAGGGGAAATTAGAATGAATGAATATCTGAATCATCAAAACAGATTGAATAGAATAGATTAATCTCTACATAGGTAGAGAGAATTAAAACTGAGCACTCCTAAGGATCACATTGACTTTGTGTGTATTATTTATTGACCCATTCATCTTGGATATGGCAAATCATTCACTGGGCATATCAGAAGAAAAGTATTACCCACAAGACTGGGAAGGTTCAGTTGCTGAAAAACCAAAGCCTTCTATTTAACAAGAACAACAACAATCCCTGCCTTTCTTTTATTACGGTGTCACTAGTAATAGTTTGGATAAGTTTGCTCTGTATAACACAAGATGACAGTTCGGTGTAGTGGTTAAGGCACGTGTTAGAAATTAGGAGTCTGTGAGTTCTAATCTTGCCTTAGGTATGAAGCCAAGTGGGTGGCTTTATACCTATCACTTTCTCTTAGTTCTAGGAAGAAGGCAAGGACAAACCACTTCCTAAAATTTTGCTAAGAGAACTGTGGGGACTGGGTCAGGTAATTGCCAGGAGGCAGCATGCCCCATGCAAAATATAGCACAACCAAGTGTTTGTTTGTTCCATCTCTTCCCTATTCTTTTAGTAAGTGGGCATTTTAGTGAGAGACATTTTGATAGCCAGATTTAATGTTTCTGTGTTTGGAATGAAGAGAAATGGAAGAAGCAAAGTCAATTTAGTAATGAGGGATCTTTGCAAAAGAGAGATATCAACATCTGATTTATTTCTGAAATTTTATTTAATTCTGCTAATTGCTGTGCAGTTGTTCTTTTTCAAGCCTGGTAGCTACCTGTAACTGCCTCTTTCTCCTGTTTCTATGCAAGGTGGTTGCTTTCTTTTGTGGAAGTGGAGGTAGGTGGGTGAAGAATCAGAAGAGAGGGAGAGATTCCAGGCCTTGCATTTTTGGGGGGAGATAAATAAGCATAGTTATACGGGTAGTTTAGTGTCAACACACCCTCAGTTACTATACAATGCAGTCTGGAAATGAAGGTAGAAAGATTCTTTCCTTTGGAACTGCAGAAGCAGAACTGTTAATTTCAAACAATGGATGCAATTGTAAAGAGATAATGGTGATGTTTGACTTACTGTAATCAAATATAATTATAAGCCTTGTCGGGCGGCACAAATGCTCAGACAGGCATAAACAGCTTGTCTTAAATGATTCTTCTCATTTTTGGGGGAGCCAATTACAAGGGAACAATTACTAAGAAAGTTTTATTTCTATTGTGCTCTATTCATCTCATGAAAACTTCTCCATATGGAGATCTTTCTGGTGATATTTTTCCCTTTCTTGATAGGAAATGCATTAAGGAGTAACTTGCTTCTAGGGAATGTTTAATGCTTCCATGATATTATCTTGCAACTAGTATAAAACAATGGTTCTATCTTAAAGCACTTAAAGACAGGAAGGATAACTTTAGTTACAGATTAATTGCAAATTCATTATTATTGGTCTCACTTCAAGTCCATGCTTATTCATGAGTTTTACTGAGGAGCCACATGTTATATCATTCCCTCTCAATCTGATTTTCTTTTTGGGATTTGTAGTTACTGTAGTAATTTTCTTCTCAGATATTCTCAGATACTCAGTGGAAGTAAATTAATACGTGGTCTACTTGAAGACAGATGAAAACCTTCTTGGTAAAGTTTTTCAGAAGGGGTTTGCCATTGCCTCAATCAACACTATTTAATATTTTAAAATAAATGATATATGCTCACTAAACAATGCATGCACACCTTTTTGTTGTTTTATGTTGATTCATGATAACTCTTTGATTAACCATTGCGTTGTCTTGATGCATACAAATTATTTAAGGGGATCCATAGATCCAAAGTGGTGTTTGATGGAAGTTAGAGAGGTCAAAGCAGTGCCACCTTCTGGTGATTCATTGGAGGTGGCCATATGTTCCTTTTCTTGTGTAACCCATGGGATTTGAGGTGGGGGGTGGGAGCCAGGAGCCAGCCAAAAGAGCAGACAGATGCGGCTTGGTGAAGAAAGATAAATTACATAAAGTGCTTCTTTATTGCAAGAACGTTTCCCAAAGGCCCAGATGTTATCCTGAGCTTTTAAGAGTGAAGAAAAGATCTGTTAGCAGGAATTGTGCTGCTAGAAGCCAGAGCTGATACAACTGTAAACGAGCCTTAACTATCCTTGTCATTATTAGATGAGCTGTGTGTCTCTTCTCTGAAGTGGCTGTAATTCTCTTGATGCTAAAAACTATGGAGTGTGTGTGTGTGTTGGGGGCGGGGAGCGTTGACTAGTGTAAGGTGTGATAAAGAGGGGATCCTTTTTGCATAAGATAAAAGGTACACAATGATGTTGGCTAAAAAAAACCCCTCCACCAACCTTGCTCACTTTGAAAACTATCCTTCATGAGAAATAATCCAGGCTAATTTGTCTATTCTGACATATGTATCATATAAATCACTCCTAAAGGCTCTGTTCTCAGTTGCTGCTTCTTTAATAGGAGATGATGATTTGCAACCTCATCTATTTTCCTTAGGAATACTCCCCGGAAAGGAATCAATTGCTACTAATTTCGGTACAGCTTCCAAGCTACTGACATTTACAATGGAAGATGGTTTTATGTGGGGAAAGGTCTTAAGATGTAGAGAGCATGTCTATCTAAAAAGCAGACTTAAATTGATTTAGTAGTTAGTCCACATTTCATCTGAGAGCAAAGGAAGGTACTACAGTTTGGTGAGGAGAGCTATCTAACTCTGAATTCTACATTACCCATTACAAGTGGGTGTAATGGGTATACAACCAGTGAAATTTGCAATGTGTGATAAATAATGTTATTTATTTATACACACATCATCTAAACTCTGCTTTTCTGGACCCTACTTCCATTCCACAGGGTGCACATAATAGAGATCATGCATTCATCATGCACTTTCAGATGGTGAGCTCCTCCTTTCCTCTTTGTTTTCTCAAATAGCCTCTATGCTAAATTACACACAACCTAATAGTGAGGTGATCAATATAATTGGAGTTGTACATAATCACTTCTCAAATTACACTGCTAATATAATTTCCCTTTCTTTCTCAACTTTATGTTTCTTCCTTAACAGGTCAATAATTTGATTTCTGATCTTTGTTAAAATTAGTTCATGTCTGATGTGTGAAGATGATTTTTCCTAAAGCAATTAAAGTTGCCTCAGTAGTTCCTAGCTAGGCTTCAGGGTGGCATGAAACCCAATGATTTAACCATTTAATTATGTTGCTGCTTTTTCTTTACCAAGTGGAACATCCACATCTCCCTAATAATAAGTAGCAACTGAAACCCAAATACGTTCAAAGTTTTTTAAGCTTTAGGAATATTTGAGTAGGACAGTTTCTCATTTGTCTTAGGCTGAAAGTTAATTCAGTTAGTGGAAAGTTGCCCAGAGAACTGTTAAAACTGGTAGCTGAATTATGTATTTTTGATGTTACAAATGAGGGGCACTATTCAAGCCATGGAGACCAATCATATTAATAGCATTTAATCAATGTAATCTCAATTAAATTCAAATGTGGATTCTGCTGGCAGGGCCAATTTTTAGAATGTGACTCTGGTTTCTTCTAAATGTCTAAAGGATGCACATGGCTCTGACAAAGTTCTGCATCTTAAGGAACAATTCTGATGTTGGATTTTGTCAAACGTCTATGGCACATGCTTCAGATTCCTGTTAAAATCATGGTATTTGCAGTTGTAACAGCTTGGAAATTCTTGCAGCCTTGTACTCATTTGTGCTTTGTCTTGGTTTTTGCTGCAATAGTAATAATGACAGGCAGACGACAACACAATCCTCAATAGAATTCTCACTTCTCATATTTTCCAATTACTTGACATCACCATCAACTTTGATCTTATTTCTGTTCTTCAATTGAATAACCACATAACATTTCTAATTTCTCTGTTTCAGAAATCAAACTATATAGAACTCCTGAAAGTACATCTTTCGTGCCAAATTATCAACAGTAGGGGTGACAAACTTGATTTCACTGAGGGCTGCATCTGGGTTGTGTTTGACCTTGGAGGACTGGGATGGGCATGTGATCCAATGTCACTTTTGTCAGTAGTTTGTTTTTCTAGCACTCTGCCAGCAACAATGGAGCTTCTCCTAGGCTCCATTTTCATCTGCGACAGCTTCCTGCAGCCCTCTGCCAGCAAAAATGGAGCTTGGGAGGGCCACATGTGGTCCTTCTTAGGCTCTGTTTTCGCTGGCAGAGGCATCACGGGCTGGTCCTTTGCTGTTCTAGGGTGGTCCGGCAGCCCAGATCTAAATACCCCATGGGCCAGATCTGGTCTTCTGGCCTTCACTTTGACACTCCTGATCTACAGGTAGTCCTTGATATATGGCCACAATTGGGACCAGAATTTCCATTGAGAGGCAAGGCAGTTAAATGAGTCACACCTGATTAAACAAATTGCTGCAGCTGTTAATGAATTGTATGTCCATCAAGAAAATCTGACTTCCCCATTGATTTTGTTTGTCAGAAGGTAGCTGGGAAGGTTATAAATGTTAATCACGTGACCCTGGGATGTGGCAACCATTGTAAATACATGCCAATTGTTAAGCACCCTAAATTTCATCACCTGATCATGGGTGTGCTCTGACAGTTCTAAGTGTAAGGACTGGTTGTTAGTCACTTTTTTTCCAGTGCCATTGTAATTTCAAATAGTTGTTAAACAAATCAAGGACTACCAGTAGTATAAACTTTTAGTTTGTTTAATTACATTTCATGTGTCCAATATCTAATTGTTAAAAATTGTAATTATTAAGCTACAAAGGCATTTAAATCAGAACATTATTTCATAGAAATTCTTGAAATACATTTTTCTTAAAGTATATTTTTCTCTTGAAATACCTCTATATCTTTATCTTTTGAAAAATAATAGATTATTGACACTACTGAGTTCTAACATTGAAGCTAGTGAACATTTTATCAACATCTATATCTTCTCAGGCATGGGAAATAAGACACCCATATATTCTTTCCCAGTTTCTCTTGCTCAGATCTGCTGTTCATCCTCTTATCTTATACAGTAGTTCAGAACTGTTGATATTAACAAGGACATAATGGAAAACCCATCTGGGGTGAGAATGGGCAAGAAAAGCCCTGGATGTCTTGGCTCCTGTTGTATTAAAAATCTCAAAATACTCCAATTTTAGATTAGGGAAGTTTTCTTTGGATAAACTTAATGGAATGCCTTTTTCAAAATTAGCATTTGATACCTTAAAAATGTGTAGAGTGGTAGTGATGAAAACACAATTAAGAAAAGTACAATATATTCCCATAATAGAGTCTTAATTTGAGCAAGGTTCCTGTATTAGTAGATTAATTTAATTTTTGCAAATGTACCGGTAGTTCCTTCATTGATAATTTCCAGCCTAAGTGGAGTCCTATACAGGGATTCAATGGCTCTTGTAGTTCTTTGTTTTGCAAAAATTCAGTTGATTCTCAGGGCAAAGCAAAAGGATAGACTATAAAAACTTAAAGCTTACTTTAAAATGATACTAAAATCAATTAATTATAATGGAAAGCCTGGGAAAAGAGAGGTGTTTTTACAGATTTTTCTAAACAGAGAGAAAAGGAGTTACATCAGAAATGGTGAAATTAGAAATAGCAGAATTGTAGGCTTGTCTGTAAAACTGCATGCGTGGGGTGGGGAACCTGCAAAAAAACAGAGGCAAGCCACTTCTGTGCCTCTGCCAAGAAAAATCTGGGGACATGACCATATAGTTAGCAGGAATTGAATTCAACTCAAGGGAACCTTTACTTTTTATTACCTGCTTACCTATCTTGGTGAACATTCTGCATAGAATCATTTTATTTTATAGGCTAACCCCTCTCCTGTTCTAAATATGCCAATTTGCTCTACACAGTAAGGTTTTTGTCCAGATTTTCAACTGTATCACTGTGTGAGGTCAGAAGATGATGGGATGAGGGAGAACTCCATACAATAAATGGGTTTATATTATAAGTCACATTTTCTATGTCTGCATTTGCAGCTTCATGGATATTGTTACCAAGATAGCAATGACATCTCAGACACCTTGACTGCCATCACAGAACTAGGTTCACCATTGGAGATGATACAGCTTTTGCAGACTTCATGGGAGGACAGGTTTCACGTAAGTACAATTACAAAGTTCTAATGGCACAGTTTTAATATGCACAAAATGAGTATAGGTATATCAAACTTTTTAACATTTTGTTTGTTTCATTATGTAAAGCTACCTGGCACTTTTCAGCTGTATTAAGATTGGAGCTATTAGCATAAAGACCATTTTGGTTGGGAATTCTGGATTTGAATCCCCTAAAAACTATTAGGATAGACTGATAAAAAAAACCTCACAAAAAACAAAAATGAAGAGGGGGGAAATGTCCCTGGGGGGAAATACCAATGTAATGGTACCTCGATACTCATCTTTAATTGGTTCTGGGAGGTGTGATGAGTACCAAAAACAAGTACCAAACAGTTTTTTCCCATAAGGAATAATGTAGTGAGTCACAAGGCAGCTGACACCAACAAGTTCTAGTTTTTGTATTGAGTAGCAAACAAACAATAACTACTGGGATAAAATTTTCACATCAAAGTACGTTGAGTACCAAATTCAATGAGTTCCAAAGCAGTTGAGTACCAAGGCACCACTGTACTAATTCCAAATCACTGTGAGGTAAGTGGGAAGTGACAGAGCTTGTAGACCAGTGGTTCTCAACCTTCCTAATGCCGCGACCCTTTAATACAGTTCCTCCTGTTGTGGTGACCCCCAACCATAAAATTATTTGGGACCACATATGGGAATATGTATTTTCCGATGGTCTTAGGCGACCCCTGTGAAAGGAACGTTCGACCCCCAAAGGGGTCCCGACCCCCAGGTTGAGAACCACTGAGAACCACTGCCCTAGTATATAAGGGCATGCACAAGCCACATGTGCCTAGTTCTTTGGATTACTTACATCCAGATGTAGTCTCGAAGGAGATGAACTTTACCTATTTGGAATAATCAATAAATCCATACCTGAGTTATCATGCATCCTATGGTGTGTGGCTTCTTCCTAAGGTCAAGACCTCTATCCCATTAATGACAATCAGGTACTTAGGAGCTGGGGACTTGGGAGCACAAAGAACAGCCAATTGGAGGGCACCAGATAAATGCAATGCATAGAATAGGCCAACGCATATATTCTGGTAGAGAGAGGTTCTCTGACGATGGGCTCCAGCATGAATCTGAAAGCTCAGAAGACTAAACCTCTGGTCCTAGTGACCAACCCAGACTGCATCTTGTGACATTATCTGAGGTCACATATATTTGTCTTCATTCATGAGAAAAAAGAAAGTCATTCATGGCAGAAGGAGAAAGAAGGAGGCCATTGTCCATTCTTACACAGATGTGTTTACCAGAACTTGGTGAATTGGCTTGTCAAAGTCTGGATGGAACTATAATTGCAACCGGTCAGTGGCCCAATAAAGGCCATTAAAAGGAAGGATAAACAGGGCGAAACACTGAATTACAGCTGTTCGGATAGTAACATCATCTGGATTCTTTGGAATGTTGAGTGAGTAAATGATAACACTTCCCTCGCCCCCCCCAAAAAGGAGTAATTTGGAAGGAATCTCACTTGGGAGTTACAAACCTACAATGATGCTTAAATGTTTGTTGATCCTTTTAGATTTTCAATATTTCTGCCTAAATATGGCCTGGTGTTCACACAAGCCCTAAAACTAGATAAAGAGAACCAACTAAATAAATGAACCAAAAACATGAGATGGGTCCAAAGTTATTTATTTATTTATTTACTATATCAATTTAAACATATATTTATATTGATTTCTTGTATTTATTTATGCATCAAAGTTTAAAAAAAAATAAGCCAACAGACAAAGCTGGGAAGTCTTGTAATCAACATCAAACCCCAGCTTTCTCAGGGTCATAAAAATGTCTTCTCTTGTGCTACCAATGTACCTGTTCTAAAGAATTATGAGCACAAATTTGTAACTATGCATTTGCAAATATTACATTATTCAGTGATAGAGCTTCTAACAAAACTTGCCCAAGATTTTACTACTTTTTACTACTGTTATGCAAAGGGGGGAAAAATAGTACAAGGAGCCTATCCGGCCTTTTCTTCAATGGTCATGATTCTCATCTATCTTCAGCAAGTTGATAGACTTATACCACACAACCCATGCCCCCCTGGGTCATTGTTTAAGAGATTTCCTCGCTAAACAGAGAAACAGAATGATCACACATGGGCAAAAAGGCAATGGGAACCAACCCTAGAATATCCCAGGGTATATCTATTAGAGTTAGAATAGTATAGATTTAGTCTGGCAAGATTCTGCCTACATGGCATGAACAAATAAAGAACTGGATTTTGACTGAATTGTTCTATGATCTTCTTGGGTTGGGCCTGGCAGCATGTTTGTCTGTTAGAGAAGGGACATATAAAGCAATAAATATATCCACACCTTTCTTCATGCATCTTAAAAATGGTTGTTTCTTTGTGAGCCACTAGCTTCTAACCCGGCCTTTCTCGGGGTTTTGTTTTTTTAAGAAGTATATTTGTGCCATAGCATTTGCAGGCCTTCTGAAGCCCCTGGGACCTCCACCCACATCTCTGGGCCAAGGGCAGGCTGGGCTCTGGGCCAAGGGAAGGACAGCTCTGAGGAAAGGCAGCCATGGGACACTGGGGCACTGGGCTGCAGCCATTTGGAGGCCTTCTTAAGCCCTTGGTGCCCCCTCGCACATCATAGGCAACCTTACTTAGTGGGGTGGGCTGCTCCGTGTGTAAAACTGGAATTTATATGTATGAAGCATGGCACCTGAGAGGTTTGAATATGGTGTCTCAGTCAGTTTAAAAACTTGCACATGCTCAATAGAGAGAACCGTTATACATGCTCGGAAGATTTGCACACGCTCAGTAGAGAGTTGCTGCTTGTTTGTTAAGAGTGTCCTATTTGACCCACAAAAAAGGGGTCAAAAAGAGTTCCACTTGACCGGGGAAATGAGGCGGGGTATAAATTGAATAAAAATAAATAAATAAATAAAAATAAAAAGGGCACCTACCCTTTGGAGACCATGAAAGTACTTTTCTTGCTACGCTTTTCTAACTATCTGGCAATTTGAGGTAGATTGGTGCAGAACTGAAAGTTTGTATAGAGCACATACAAACACACATCCACATCCCACCTCTTTTTTATAGATATAGATAAGTCAATTTCTTGCTGCTGAATGGAGAGGGAGGGGAATTGGATTACAAGAGTGGCAGGGAAACTTCACAAAATTTTCAAAATGACCATCATGTAGCCAAAGCAGCAGCCTGAAGCAGCCATAGCATCCCCAAATTTCATATTTATGTATGTATGTATGTATGTATGTATGTATGTATGTATGTATTTATTTATTTATTTATTTATTTATTATATTTTTGTGCCGCCTAAATTCCCGAAGGACTCTAGGCGACTTACAACAGAGATAGCAATAGCACTCAGATGTTATATACTGCTTATCAGAGCTTTACAACACTCCCCAAGC
>JANHGC010001361.1:131163-147128 GCA_027560395.1 Boaedon fuliginosus | reverse complement strand
TTTATTTATTTATTTATTTATTTATTTATACCCCGCCTCTCTTCCCCAGTCAAGGGGAACTCGAGGCTTTACTCGAGTTCTTCCTTTACTCATCCTCTCTTTTTCTTTCTGTATATTTATATTGTGCCCACTCTTCCCCCCGACACACACAGTTTGTGTATTTTCTCTATGTATATATAAACTCTTTGTATATTCTGCAGTGTGAATCTGGAAAATACTAAATTGCAGTCTTTAATTGGCTCAGATTATAGATTAATCAGCTAATGCCTAGCAATCATGGGGTTCATTTTTAATTGGTAGCATTGTTAATTAAGTCCACATGAGGTTTATTTGTGGAAATTGTTTTGATTTAGACATGTTAATGTAAAAGAGAATAATTAAAAATATGAAAGATTGTTTTCCTTTTAATCAAAGAATAACTCTTCTTATTTAAATTGTATTTCTTTTGTGGTGTAATTAGTATTTTAAAATGTTTCTTTTGATAAGATGAACAATTATTTAAAAGTTTGCTGTGCTTCAGTCACAAATTAATCAACATCTATACTAATATAGAAGGAGAGGAAATAGTTGCATCATGTACCTTCATAAAAATGCCACATTTATAAATAAACTCATCAGTGCAAGAATATCTCTGTTATGCTTAAGAATTATTCCGTGAATGGCTATTATCTATAGGTAATTATCACCATGTGTACCATCTGCACTTCATTTCCCTTTAACCTTACTGTTTACACCTCTCCTACTTAACCATTAGTATATATCAGGGAACCCAATTTGTGGGGGACTAAAGGTCATACTTGATTTTTCAGCGACATGCCAGTGACTATATTTTATAATATAGTACAGGATGAACAACTTGGAGCAAGGTGGAACTAAATTTTATTTAATATTAACATTAGTTTAATGTAAACTGAATTAATTATGGCTATTAATTACATTAGAATATGATTACTCCACATGATCTTTAATATTTTCCCCTTTCTATTAAAATTATAATTGCAATTTATTGGCAACTTTTGGATAGGCTTTCTGTGACTATTTGTCTCCTTAGGAGTCCAGCTGCACATTTTTTATTTGTATAGATGCTCCCATTTAGGATTACCCTTGATGTAATCTGGAAAAGTTTATTCCATGATAAATCTTTGGTTTTTAAGGTCTTTGTTGTTACCGCTAATTGTACTGTCAGACTCCTTTTTTCTCTCCACATGGGGCAGACCTTCTTGGTGGCATTCCTCCCCCCTCTTTCTAGTTCTGTCTTTTCTCTTTATGTCCTAGTGTATTTCTCCAGTGGCGGATTTGGGCATGTTCAAAGAAACTTTTTCTTAAAGATGTATTCACATACTGGAAGATAAGCATGCCAGATGAGACAAATACATCCTAAGGGTGGCATACCAATTAATCAAAGGGATTACTGCTGAGGCAATTATCATCTTTGCAAGCCTTCACTGCCCTGGCCCTTTGTTTGCTGGAGGTGAATGGACTTAGGCAGCACATGCTGTTCCCACTGTCAGATGCATTCTGGAAGAAGCTTTCACCATTTTTGTAGTTTCTTCTTTCTCATTCAGAAAATTCTACAAAGGACTTGTAGGAATGCACTCCACCCAAAAGCTGTGAGTCAGCTCACCATCAAGGAAATCTTCAAATAATCTTTTGCAGTCAAAAATATGGGATTCTTTCGGCCATTTGAAAAAATAAATGAGGAATGGATGAGGAATGGATGCAGCATGTTAGCAGGTCTATATGGCTCATCAAAGGATCTGCCCATGCTTCCCTGGTCTCTTTTTGTGGGATTTAATTGAGACACAGGAAACCAAGAAGAATAAAAGCTGCTGCAGACCAAAAAGTTCCCATGATGTTGGAAAGACTGCAGAGAAGAGTAATGGAAGATGATAAGGTAAATTCCATGAAAACTCAAACATGCCTCCTGTCCTTCTATTTTTTACCCCTTTGCCATTATTCCATTTCATTTTTTTCATTTCTTTACTGTTTGCCACTTATTTGACAAATAACAAAAGAACAATAAAAATATTGGCATAAAAATGTAATATTATACAGTACATGGGGCAGCATTTATAATTAGTTTAAAAAAAACCTCCTAAAAAGCACCTCACCTAACTTGAAGAAAAAGCCACAGTTTAATGCCTTATAGAAGAGCATTATAGTTGGGGGTTTTCAAATCTAAGATGGTATGCCATTTTGTTTTGGAACGAAATCGCATGTGATCTTGGATATCCTCACCCAGCAACTTCTTGTAGATATTAAAAAGAAGTGGAGGAAAGGGTAGAGTCCTGCTAGACCTCACAAACCAGAGTCTTAGGGCAAGGTTTCTCCTTCCACCAACTCTGATTGGAATCCATCCCAGAGGAAGGAAAAAAAACCAGCATAACATTGTACTGTCCTGTACCATGACAGCCTTAATTATTTCTTTAGTCTCATACATTAGTTTATGCTTTAGATGCACTTTTCAAAGTCTTGCATCAGTGAACAGGCACAATACCTCCTCCATAAGAAAACACTCTCTAGCACTCATATGTACTCAGAGCTGAATCAGCAAAATTTAACCCACAAAACACAGAGCACATTTGCCTACCATCCCCCAAACAAAGTAAAACCATCAGTCTTGGTCTTTTAAATGCTTTCTAAAAGTTGAACAGCATTGTACAATGGCATGCATCAAAGATTACCAAATCACACCCAGTGAACATAGAAACACTGCATTTTAAACACATCCTGAAGATCAGCTTCAGCACAACATGCACAGTGCACAGACACAAAACACTAAAACTCAGCAAATCGATCAAGCTAATATAGCATTAATAGTCTTTGTACAGCTGCTCCAGCATTATCAACAATAGTACATGGACATACCTAGGCATTATTTCCTGAAAAAGAGCACATAGGTGGCTTCTCCAAAAGAACTGTGGATCCACATTATTTCCACAAAACAAATAATAGTAGTAGCAATAATAGTAGTCATAATACAACAATTTATCTGTCAGATTGGCAGGTAAATACATGGTTTATGGAAGTATGGATTTGACAACTGTTTTTCCCTCAACACCCTGCTTCATTCACCCCATTCACTCTCAGCCAATGGCAGTAAGGTCATACTGGTCCCTGTTGCTGCACTGCTAGCCTAGATAGAAAATGGTTGAAAAAAGTAATTCCAGACATAAGTTTCAAAGCAACTGCCAAGTCACAGTTCTTACAATAGCCAGAACCCTTGAAATAACAGCACTTGAAATGACTAAGTTTTGTTGTAAGGTTGGAACACAAAATTTTCAAATTTGAAGATTTTTATAACCCTCTAATAACTGGGAATGGATCACCAAAACTGAATGTTTGGGGTAGAAAAATATAGTCATTTTAGGTAACTCAAGAGTCTTTATTAGAAGTTATACTCTAGAAGCTACAACATTGGGGAGATTGTAACAGGACCCTTGCTGACAAGAGGTTGAGGTGAAGACAAGTAATTTCTTACCTTGATAAATTCTCAAACACCACAGATGAAAATGCTTGTGATCTATCAGTGTTCCTTCCTATTGCCAGATTGTGCCCAAATGTAATATGCAATCAATTTACCTCCAAATGCAATAATCTCTCTTGCCTCCTGATTTCTTTTGGTGTGTCAGAGAAGATAAATGAATGAAAGCCAAGGAGCAGCATGGAAAGAAGCAGTTGCTGGGGTTGGGGTGGAGGGAAATTGATTCATAATGCCAGACATGGACAAACCCAAAGATACTTTAATGAATGCAGAAGTCAAAGGGGAAAATCACAGGAGACAGTGCCCCAATTCTTCCCAAATGAGAAAAAAGGGAGGACAAAAATCCATCAAAGTGAAAAGCACTATTTAGCCCAAGAATGGAGATCATATTTAATTTGGATCATATTTAATTTTTAACATGGAGCTAGGAAAAATTATGTGGTGAAAGGCAGATGAATAGGCAACAAGTGGTAAGTAAATGGAAAACTGACTTGTTGATCCATTTCTTATTTATGTATTTCTTATACCTGCATTTCTTATACCAGCTGAGGTTCTCTGTCAAAAAGTGGCTACTTAGACTGTTCACTTACCTCGTTGTTTTAGTTAAGGTGAATAAGGTGGCCATTTAGGAACAGCCAAAACAAAGAAATTTCATTCTGCCTCCCCCCACCCCAAATTAGATTTGCAGATCTCTTTGTGTTTGCACAAGAAAAATTCAGATTTAGATACAAAGATTTGCATCCATCTGTTTCGGTATAGCTTTAGAACCCAAACAGAAAGCCAAGAAGGGGAAAAGTGACCAGATGACTCCTGTTTGCCATCTGCTATCCAGCTGCTGTCTGCTGATGGTCAACTTCTCATGTCTTATGGTTTTTTATCTTTAAACCAAAAATGGACAGTTCTCAAATGTAGAAGAGAATGTGCCATAGGACATATGGCCACCATTAAGACCATGATCTATAGTTTCCCCTGAAACATAGTCAATATACTATCCTTCTCTGAAAAATCCACTGATCTGCCATGCTATCTAGAGAGTGTTCTATGACTGGAGAAAGATAAGAGTCCTTAATGTAATTCTTATACTCCTTCCATTATTCTCCCCCCTCCCCACTAACCCCAGTGGATGGGTCAAAGCATTCACTCTTCAGCTTTCTAAAAATAGCAGCTAAGAGAGAAATTATAAAAGCTAAAAAGATTGGATCTCCCTACTCTTCCTTTAAATAAAAGTGCTACACATAGAAGAAAATGAATCCAGATTGTTTTAAAACAAACTCTAAACTTTCACAACTCATTTTCTGTAAAACAGAAGTCTGTAACTTTTCTGGGTTGGATAAAAATATTGACATTTTATTTAATGTATAACATGTAGCTAAACATTGATATAGTTAATATAAATTCTCTTCAGACATGCGTTTACTAATTTTCTATTCTATCACATTAAAATTATTACTCAACAAATTTGAAGGTCTTTGAGGGCTACACCAAAATTTTAAGGGTGGCTTGCTTAGCTTTAGAATGGGTCCTCATAACTTTTGAGTTCCCAAACCTGAAACCTTTCATCTGTGTTCAATCATATGCACTATGTTCATTTTTTTATATAATGCTTCCAGTAGAACAAAGTTCTGCAGTGATCAGGGGTCCCGTCATTCAGTCTGCCAACCTTGACGGTACCCATGCATACATATAATTTATAGCTTCCTCATTTATAGTGTGGCAATTGATTCCCTGCATCTGGTTGATGAATTCAAACTGCTGCAATTGCAAACTTCTGGATCCAAGGGATTTATTGCTGAACATGACTTATTGCTCTGCAAAGTGAAGAAAAGTTCTGCTCCTTAATCATCTTTTGATGGAGAAGAACAGATACCCAGTAGAAACTACATCAGGAACTGATTGTGTATTAAGATAAGCTTACATTTGATGTCCTATGATTTTGCTGCCATGATTTCTGCAGGGGTAAATTATAATATGTTCTCACCATCACAAAGACTTTGACAGTGAAGAGAAATGGCAATGGGAAATTCTGAACCTTGTAACTATAATTTACTTCAGATTTCAAAAGCCATTTTAGTTTGTTCCTTATGGAGTCACCTTCATATCACCCTAACCCTTTGACTGGGAAAATGAGGCGGGGTATAAATCAAATCAAATAAATAAATAAAATAAATTCTTCATGCTGTGTTAATTGTTTTTTATGCCTCATCTTCATGATTTGGCCTTTGTCTGATCCTAGCACACAGCCTGACATTGTCATCAGCTGTTCTTGTTTTGAAGTTGCATTTTTCATTTGCCCCAGATAAATGATGCCAAGGACACTATCTAGTATGATTCTTCATTATCTGGCCTGTGATCAAGAGATAGAATTGCTTGAGATCCCATTGACCATTGTACACTGATGTGGAATTGTCCTGTCCTTAATCACTGGTCACTGCTCTCTATGGCCATTTTGTTTTAGGCTGTACGAGAAATTAGATATATGACTTCCTTAGTGATATCTGTCCATGTATAATGTGGAAGATGCTTTCCAAAGAATTTCACAAGTCTAACATGGGCTTTATATGTATAGGGGCAGTGCATTTTGGAAATAAAACTAGTCCCATGGGCCACTGAAGTTCAATTTCAGCTGGGAAAGAGAGCCATGGTGTAGTGCATTTTAGCCTAAATCTAAGGTGGGGTTTTTTTTGCATTCTACATGGGTTATTTCCAAATGTTGCCAGAGACAGTCAGTCATTGCATGCATTGTTAGCTTTACTGACAGATCAGAGGTATAGAAAAGTGGTATGGATTGAAGGAGAGAGAGGGGGAAGTAAGAGGAGGAGGGAATATTCAATAATAAATGCAAACCCTTACTGCATGTTGCCACAAGGGAACTCCAGAGCGGCCATGATAGAGTGGCATGGAGTAGCCAAAACCCTAGGAAATCACCAAAGCTTCTTCAGTATATCAGGAACATTCTCACCTGTTTTATTTCATACCTCTCTCCCTCTTTCAAAAGAGCACTGGACCAAGTTTCAGAAATAGCGTGACTGATATGTCACAGATAGGGAGCACTGCTGTGCCTGCTACTGTTAGCCAGCATCCATCTACAATCACCCCTCCCCTCCCTTCCCCTTCCCATCATATGTTAAGTAGTAGTAGTTTTTCCTGATGGCAGGAGACAATTAGTAAACAGGAAAAGAAAGCCAAAGGAAGCTACCAATTGTTTTCCTTAGATCATCCTACAATCAGACTGGAAGAACAGTATCAACCATTCGCCTCATTACAGAGACAAAATAGGGTTTGGCTGGCAAATATTTTTCCGCCAGCTCAAAGACTAACAGATTGAACTTTTAACATGGAGAGCTCTCTGTGACCTTTGAATATTTTTAAAACCCACTCTCCCAACCAAAGAAAATAAGATATATAGTTGTGAGTCAAAAGCCATAACCACCCTTTGATTTAATGCAGGGGCAGGAGGGACACTACAGTATCATAAAGAAAACAGGGTTTGTTCTATTACTGTTGATGTTTACTTTGTTGCTATAGTGCTACTGATTGATCATGGCTATATAGAGACATTCAGTAAGGGTTATAGCTCAGAGGTAGAGCATATGCTTGGCTTCAAAAGGAAATCTCCCTGACATTTCCAGATATGGCTTGGAGAAAGTCCTTGGTCGGCTAGCATGCTTTGAATACCAGCAGCTGGGCAGAACAGTGGAAGAGGAATATTATACTTCTTTTCAAATATGAGAGCTTCCTGAATGTCCTGGACTAGACACAGAAGTCCAGAATCATGGACTAGATGGGCTGTTAGCAGATCTAGGATGGATCTTCTGAAACATTGAATACAGCCTAGCTTCCTCAATCTACTGTCCTCCAGATACATGGGACTGCCATACCTACTAGTCTTGGATACTGGACAACTATTGAATTATTATTTATATTATCTAATAGTATGGCCATTGGAAAGCACCAAGTCTGAGAAAGATACTGAAAAGTCTTCCCTTCTGGGGAAGCAAAAAAGAAATGAATTTATAAGGAAAACTCAGTGCTGGAATTAAAATATAGGCATTATAATGAGTCTTACCCATTATATTATTTCATAGCAGTACTTGAAGAATCCTTAAAGGAGACAAATATTGCAAGCCATGCATAACAACTAATATTTTGATGGCTTTCTTCAGAATAGGATAATTTGAGTAATCCGAAGGGCTAAAGTTCTGTAGTATAGTTTAAAAGGAATCAAAGTAGTAATCATTTTGCCAGATTCTGTTAGCATTGAACCCTGGATTTGCTACTTCAGGCTGGCAACTAACCCAAAGTGATCTTATGTCAAATGGAATTATTCTGTTGATGACCCCCAATGTCTTCATTCCTCTTTCTCAGCCTCCCATTCATAAACTGTATGGGTTTGTTGATGTCTGATTGTGAATGTGTGAAAATTTTATTTTCAAAAACAGAGGCATCTAAAGCTGCAAAAGATTATATTTATATTATTTATTACATTTTTATGCCGCCCAATTCCTGAAAGACTCTGGGCGGCTTACAACGAAGATAGGAATAGCACTCAGATTTTATACACTGCTTATCAGAGCTTTACAACACTCCTCAAGCAGTTACAGGGTCAGCTTATTGCCCCCAACAATCTGGGTCCTCATTTCACCGACCTTAGAAAGGATGGAAGGCTGAGTCAACCCTGAGCCTGGTGGCATTCGAACTGACAACCTGCTGAACAAATCAGCAGAGACTGCAGTGCTGCATTTAACCACTGCGCCACCGAGGCATTTCTAATATTGAAATGCCATTTGGCCTTCTCTTGTTATCTACTGCTGAAAGTATGACAGTCCCATGCTGATGACTCCATTAGTGCTGGCTTTGTATCTAGGACAGAGAATTGTCTAAAAGTAACAAAATTACTTTATAAAGGGCAGTTAGTAGGGAAAAGGAAAAAGAGAGTTAAAAAGTAAAAAGTTATTTGCAGCAAATGTGGGACATTTCAAGACTGCCAGGATAGAGTAAATTTAATAAAGATTATTGCATTATCCATTCCAAAAGCTTCATTCTCCAGAATCAGAATCCACAAAATTAGATCGGAAGTCAAGAACTAGAAGTCATTGGTAGCTAGCAACCTCTACAGCTAAAGAAATTGACCTCTGGATTTAAAGAAGGTGACCTCTGGATTTACCTCTCTTCTTATATTTTCCTCAAACATCTCTAGAAATAGCTCCCTCAGATTCAGGTAGGTATTTATATAGAAACCAGACTTGCTTCATCCTGACTCAACCTGGCTCTATTCTCACCCTTCAAGACTTTCTTCCCTATGCGTATTATCTCAGTCCTTCCTAATTTAGACTTCAAGGCACCTTTTTAATATTCACTGAGCTGGAGCCATTATTGAAAATGCCATGTTCCTACCAATTGCACACCAACTGTTGTTTAAAGCACATTAAAAGCATATATAGCAATTGTTTTGAAACCTAAAATACTAGAAGCCTACTTAATTCCTACACAAATGGCCATCATTCTGTTTGAAATCTGAAATATGTGGCCTGGATGCATGCAGACAATTTCAAATAATAAATTGCTATAATAAGTGAGATGTTGGAGCTTTGTCCCCATACAACGTCTTTACAGTTTCTGTCAAAATAAACTGACACATTTTAATGATGATGTATGCCCACCAAAGACTAAGTAATATATAAGTTTGCCAGATTCATGTAGAAAGACAGTGTGCCTCTGTGTGCGTGCATGAGGGTGTGTATGCATGTCTGTGTGAGAAAGTAGTGTTCTCAAACATCACGAAGCTCATACTCAAATATTTACATGTTTATACTTTCAAGTTCACCTCTGAACAAATTATTTGGTCTCATTTGCAAATGTGTTTTTGAGGCCTAGCAATGACAGATGAGCTTTGATGGGGAATAATAGCAAAGAAGTGAAACTGACATAGAACTGCTGTACTTGACTGCCCTATCAAAAAGCTCCAGCTGTTCTGAGTGCAGCCACTGTCACCCATCTTAAGTGGAGATAGAAGACAACCGTTTCTGAATCTGGAGTGAAATAGCATGTCTGTAATGAGGACAGTCTGATATGAAATGCTCACTACCTGGTTGTTGAACATACATAATGTGCATTGGGATTTCACTAGCAGTTCACCCCTGATGTGAATGGACTGCAGGAAAATGTGCAATCCTAAAAAAAAGACCCAAACATCCAAGCCTCCATACTCCCCAGATATTACATATCACTTCTTCATTCCAAGCAAGTCCATTGAAATTGTTAATCCATTGTATTGTGAGATTACAGATTCACCTTTAAAATAATGCAAACAAGCATGCTACACTTTTAAAAATATATACATTTCTTTTTGCCTGCACATTAAAACACATGAATTTTAAATGTATATAGAATTTTAATATTAAAATGGAAGTGATTTACTGATACATGACTTTCTAAATTTTCTTTTATGTCATCAAGGATGAGCAACATGAGTTACACAGGCTACATAAAACTATCAGCTCCCCATTTGTGTCCCACAGAATCTCCCAGAGTGGGCAAGGTTGAAATTTTCAAATCCATTATCTGCCTTAAATCTCCCAAATCTTTTGGCCAAACGCACTCCAGTTCTGTCATAATTTCATAGGCATCCTGAATTTCTCAGGATAGAAAAACAAATGTTTTTATTTATTTATTTTATTTATTTATTTTATTTATTTAGATTTATACCCCGCCTCATTTCCCCGGTCAAGGGGAACTCGAGGTGGCTGGGAACTCGAGGCGGCTACATAAATGTTGGTCTCCAGACTGAAAACATTGTTTACTTCTGCTTTATGTGGACTACTAAATCATCCTCAATTATTCTGGAGGATTCCAACATATGCTGGATTGGCATAATGTCCAACATGCTTCCTAGTGTATTGTCCTTCCCTCTCCTCCAGATGGCAAAATTTCTTTTTATATTTTTTTGCAATGCCAGTCATGTTATTTGAATGGCAGGAGAAAATGTTCCACATGTTTTGTACAGATGGAGGTGCTTTGAGAACTGGGTCACATCTTAAAAGCAGAGAGGAAGTGCAATCATTTAGAGGAGTATCAGTGGAATAGGAAAAGATCATATAAAAAAATCAAGATGGCAGCTATGGCTACATGAAGAAAGCCCTATTTTTTTATGGATGAGGTTGTGACTGCTATCTTGATTTTTTTGATATCTTGATCAACTCACCTTCCCCGCATCTCATCCTTTTTCAATGTATGGAAGGATGGTTCAGATGAAGTTTTATATTATATTGGGTCTCCGTAGAACTATGCTAAGCTTGGGTATCTATTCTGTCCAAACTCAACTGATTCTATCTTGGATGAAAATATAGCAGTTTGCCTTGAGTAAGGTCAAGAGAAAATAGGTTCCATTGATTGCAGTAGATTTAAGTCTATGACTAAGGTATAGACTTCAACCCCTAAATTAAGGTTGGGAGTAGGAAAAAAAGTATATTCATTTTATTTGGTATACATATAAATATTTTCTCCAAGCAGCTTATACAGTAAACATACTTCATAAAACACATTAAACCAACTTCAAATTGCTCACAGCCAACAGTTTGTCACACAGTCATTCTATTACACAGTTGGTTTCCATGAGCCACAATAAATGCAAGGAATCCTGGACTCCATGATCCCCCATATGTGGATTATTGAACATATGCTTAGCATTCTCTCCCAAATTTGGAGTCCTGTACTTTTCCATAGATAATGTTTGTAGTCATAAGGGTTAAAATAGCATTTGAGTTTCAAATATAAAGAAAAGCTATACAAGACCAGAACAGCCATCTGTTTCCCCATTGGGCAATCTGATCAACTTAAAGAAGTCAAGAGGATATCATCTAATGGTGCTGTCACCCAATAAAGGATTATGATAGCAAAGCATGGTAAGTAGCTTGATTATGGAGTTAGATATGGTCATTATTACTACTAACCGGTAATCTTAATCATGATGGATTCATCTAATACTCTGTGAGTGTAAGATTGCATTCCTATATCTATGTACAGAACCTCAGGTTAAGCCTCACTGAATTTAGTGGAATTTATTTCATATTAGTCATAAAATGGATTGTATACACAGCCATGTGTACATTCTTATAGACGAGGCCAGAGATCCAGCTAATTCTGCATCTACTTTTGGTAAATTTAGGAATCCATGTTTGTAATCCTGGATAGCAGGGCATTAGTGTCTCCCCATTGTGGCTCCCTAATAACTGCACTTTATGAAAATATGCTGGTGATTCATCAGGTTTACTTATTTATCAAATTTATATGGACACCATCATAAGATGTGATTCTGGGTGAATTACAGCAAAAAGGTACAAAACAATAAACATGTTAAGCGCAATCATATTAAAATATTTTAAAGGCAAACACGAGAAATTTGTTGAGCAGATTAAGTGTAGGAGGAGCGGCAGAACTTGAGGACAGAATTAAAAAAGGGATCAGCCTAGAATACCTACATAGTCATAAGGGAAGTCCAGCCCCCCTTGAATTCTGCTGACCCTTATCTAACATCAAGCAAGTGTTAATCATTACTTGAGAAATTGCCTGTGCCCAGGCATGATTAGCAATAAATCAATTTAATAGGACCTTCACTTGTGGACCTTATTTTTCACACCTGACCAAAAACTTAAAACTGCCCTAACATTTTTGAAAGATTTAGAAACCAGTATTCATTGGTGGCTTACTGGGATCAAGACTTCTAAATACTACCCATGCATGCTAACAAGAATTCAAGCTTATACTTAGGGCAGGCATTCATTGTAATGAATGTCTTAAAGTTTGGGAAGAAATATTGTGCATCTGGAATCTTACTGCACAATTTTGAAATAAGATAATGGAAAGTTCCACTGTCAGGGAAGTTCATTTTTACAGTAAGAAAAGAAATAAACACAATCCTACTTTTAAACATTTGTGCTACAGGCATTCATATACGATATAGTAGTCTTCTAACCTTGATTTAGCTATTTTCAAGTATGGAAAGTATACAACATGAGGGGCAGCATGGTTGTTTGCTTTTTATGTTTGAAATCCACACGTAATTGTCCATGTGGTGCACATATGTGAAGAATAGCCATATTTTTATGAATCATTTGTATATGCCTTGGCCAGACTTCTGTGTTTAAATAATTGTGGAAGCAACATAATACATCTGTATTTAGAGATTGTTTTTGTTCAGGCATAGGATATATAGGTTTTTCTTTTTTAAAAAAATCTACCCTTCTTACAATAAAGAAATTGTCCACACTGTTGGAATGCACACCACGCCTTGGTAAAATCTTGTGGTCCTTTTCTGGTGTGGAAATAAAAACCCTAAAATACAAGAATGATGGCAATTCAACATTTTCTTATTGTCTCCAATAGTCATGGGATGAAGATGCTATTTCATTACATAGATATAAAAATAAGAGTGCCTCTTTGGCTGGAAGATTTAGTCTAGGGTTGTTTTAAATAATTAATGTAATAATGCCATATTAAGTAGAATAGCCCATGCATTGCAATTGCATTCCTTTAAGGAGTGTGGCCTCGGTGAATATTTGTATCCTTTGAAACAAGGTTCAAGAAAGTCCTTGCAAATAATATCTAAGGGTGGGATGGTGGTTTGTTGGGGAGGAGGTCTTCTTTGCAATAGAAGGCCTTGAAATATTACCTTCTTGAAGTGATGCCTGTCATATCCAGCAGGATAAAAACTGTTTTGTTTCAGGAATAGTAGCTGGAAGAAAGGTCAACTTTGAAGAAAGAGAGAAGATTTAAAAAGTTTGTTCTTCTACAGTGCTGGTGGTCCTGACCTGGATCTGACCATTGCCATGATTGTTAAGATGTAAAATACATATGAGAATGATATGTCATTTCGCACTTAAGCTGTTTTCAGATAGAGAGATATTTGTATTATTTATTTAGTGTTCTTTTTGTTGTTTATTGATTCATTACTTCAATTTATTTGGATGACTACCTCAAACACATGAATTTAAAGCAGCTACCAATTAAAAACTACACACAAACACACACACATACATACAAACATATGAATATATGCACACACACATATTTCCTCATATATATTTCTTAACTTACAACCAGTAACTTAATGACATTCAACGTTACAATGGGTCTCCCCAAAGCTATTTGCAACCTATTTTTGTAATTATGATAGCCAAACATACACACACCGCGATCCTATTTTGGGCATTTGGTAACCACTTCACCTTTACAGCTATTTGCAATGTCCCATAGTCATGTGATTATGATTTATTAATTTGCAACTTTTTTTCTTTTTGCCAGCTTCTGGTGTTTACTTCTGGTTAGCAGCAAAAACATTTAAAAACATTTAAAGTAGATTCATTTAACAATTGCTGCATTTGCTTAACTTCATAATGTCTGGTTGTAGCTTTGAATCTGGTTATGTGATGCCTCGACTTACAACGGCAATAACTTCTGACTATAATTCCAGGCTCAGTTATGGTTGTAAGTCAAAGACTACCTGTATATATAAACATATTCAAACATATTTAAATATATATAAATCATGCAAGCAGAATCAGTAGTCAAGTACAAAATCCAACCACAAAAAACATCAACCATATATAAGTCCAAACCTAATGGCAAAACCACATCAAACAAAAGGCCAGGAGACTCATCACCAGTCTAATCTCTTTGGGGAATGTGTTTCAAAGGGTGAGTACCATAACAGAAAGGCTTTCTTCCTGGGCCCTACCAGATAGCGTACCCTAAAAGACGGGACCTGGATCATACCTCTTCTGCCATTGGAAAGGAATGGTATAGCTAGATAGTTTTTCTCTTTTTAAAGGATTTTCTCTGGAAAGTAAATGGAGAGAAGACATGATTGAAACAGTTGAAAGGATTCTAATTTTTCATTGCTTTTTATGCATTTCTATTAACTTTTGTTTGGTGCATCATATATTGGCAGAAAGATTATGCTAGGAATCCCAGCACAAAGATATGTCAAATTAGTTATGTGAACTTCTAGTGAAATATATTGAATCAAAAGATGATTGAACAATAAAAACCTAATCCAGAACATTTAGCGCAATTCTTTTCCTATCCTTTTGGATTCTTTCAGATGCCACAACAGGTGGGACAATGATATGGTGACATCAGAAAAGAAAGGAGAGCTGTGATTTTGAGAACTATGTATTAAGGCAATCCGTTTCTCTGTGAATTATATCTGAAAGAGGACTCCCAACATATTATGGTTATCCTCTCTCTCCATCAAGACATGGTATGGTTTCAGTGGCTTAGAGGACCACCAAAGGGCTTTGGGGCTACTCGTTGCTGCTTTAACTGCTTTCTTTTGTGCAGCTGATCAAATTTCCTTGGGAGTCCTTCTGTTGTCTAGTCTTCAGTGGCCCCCTCCTAGCTTTTTTATAGTACCTCCCCCTATCCTCCTTCTAACCTGTGCAATTCTCTGCATCCCTATGAACTTTAAGAATGCTGTCCTAAGAAGGAGTGAACAGATTCTGCAGCAGGAATCTCACCCAGAAAGTAGGATGTGTATTAGCATACGGACATGGTTACTAAAGTTTGTTGCATGACAGGAAGCTGCAGAAAAGTACACTGCCCCTGGCCTGTCTGCAGACAACAGGAAGGGATTCAACAGCGTTTACAATAGATGAAAAGGAAAGTGGTTTGGTTTCTGGTATGAGTCTCGGGATATTGTCAGACATCCAGAAAAGAGGTCAAGAGAAGTAGATTGTGTATACTTTCTATTTATGTATCTCTCACAACATTTAAAATGAGAAATCATGCATCTGTCCTGTAATGTTGCCAATGACACTGCAGAAAAGGAAAATAAAGATTTTGTTTCTGTTTTATTGTCATGTATGATTCAGAAGTATCTACCCAGCCTGTGATCCAAGTCACTCTGGATAGTGAGATAGATGCCATATAAATTTAATAAATAATCAATTAGGTGAGCAATGTGGGGCCACAGTGTTTCCTGCCATGTTGAGATAATACATAATAAAAACCTAGAGTATGCTTTAGCATAGGCTTAACAGAGTGCAAAAGACAAAGACAATCACTTAGCTTTTTAAAGAGACATAAAAACACATATAAATGGCTGAAGCTATCCATTTAGCCTGTGGCTGAAATATATCTGGCAACTATCAAATGCTTGAAAGAATACAGTATTTGATGCTCCATTTGAACAATGGAGTCCTCTACTCTTCCACTTTTTGAGTACATCCTAGCATACATTATAAAGACTTGAAATTAGTGAGTTAATCTATTAGTTATTACAATATCCCATATAATGTGAGAAGCAGTCCTAATAAAATCCTTAGGAATAGTTCTGACTACTGTGCTTTCCTGGTGGGTGGGTGAGTGGGGGAGAGAGAAAGGGAGAGGGAGAGGGAAAGGGAGAGGGAGAGGGAGAGGGAGAGAGAGAGAGAGAGAGAGAGAGAGAGAGAGAGAGAGAGAGAGAGAGAGAGAGAGAGAGAGAGAG
>JANHGC010001361.1:85853-102654 GCA_027560395.1 Boaedon fuliginosus | reverse complement strand
ATAGAATTAAATTAATTCACGGTTAAAAACATATAAATCTAAAAACTAACAAGACTAAAACTAACTAACACATATTTATACAAGACGGCGAATAAAAACAATACTCCGCGGGGTCAGGATGTACTCCGCTCCTATATCTATATCTGTCTAAATTGTTGTATTATACTGTTATTTTAGATTTGTTTTACCTGATTTTTTTTTACTGTACACGGCCAAGAGTCATATCCATGAAATGGGCAGTTATGTGAATTTGATAAATAAATAAAATAAAAATGTGCTGGTAAGAAAACAGTAGTATTGCAATCCAGTAGGATTCTAAGAAGGGAAAATTGTAGCCTGAAATAACTATTTGTCTTTTCTTAAAAAAAATGCAGGAGGGTTGACATATACTAGAAACTTGTACAAAATTCCGGAGAGATTCTACCATGCCTTTCTTTCAATAGCTGGAAAAGCCTGCTGTACAAGACTTTTTCAAACTATTTTTTCCTCCAGTGGTTCCTAGAACCAGCTTATGAAGACACACCATTTTCAAAGCCTTTGTAAAACATATACTAAATGAATTCTGACTACTTCCAAGTTAACTATATCATTTTCAGATGTATACTGTATATTGATAGGTTATAATTACAGCTTATTTTTTTTCAAGTTTAGAGTTTATAGATAATGTCAACCAATAATTGCCTCCAAGCTGCTTAGCTATGGGTGCTCTTTGAGCTCACCCAGAGATTCTATCCTTTAGTGCCTCAATTTTTGATATAACAAAAAAACTTTCATCCCTTTCCCATTAAAATAAGAGAAAACCCCTGGAATTTATCTCTTTATATATTTTTACTGGGTAGTTTGCAAGCAAGAAAAACAAAAACCTTAACCCTGCATGGCTGTGTGTGGCACAGGAACAAAGACCTCAGAGAAGGTCTTTTGAATAGGAGAAGAATGCCTGTGAAAGGAGATCATTTGAGAACAAGGCATTCCCAAATCCCATGACTTTGGAGACCCCAGGACCAAGATGATAAAACTAAATGGAGAGTGAGGGAAGAAGATTAATTGTCCCTGCCACATTAGCTGGACATGCTGATTTCAGGCAGAAAAGAATTACTGAAGCTCAGCACAAGAGCTGGGAGATGCAGGATGTGGTGAGGGAACCCTCTCATGGAAAATATCCCATCCCTATGGGCTGGAGAATTGCGGCTGAGTTGCCCAGTATAATCCAAATGCCAAAAATGATGCAATTTGGAAAAGCTTTCACCCCCCAAAAACAATTTAAGTGGGGTTGCACTAGAAAAGCTTCAGCCCTATGAAAATGGCTAAGAGGTATGGCGTTCTGTTGGCTGACTAAAAATACAGCTTGATGTTTGCTGAGGTGGCTTACTTTCTCCTGTCTCCCACCATATGTAGGTGCTGTTAAATCCTGGTCTTCTTCATAGGAAGGACACGCTGTCTGTTCATATTACTTTCAGTGAGAATCTCACATTCTTTCCTCACTCTGCCCTACACATGTGGAACAGAAGGTATCTAACCACTATCATAACTTCACTGTATAAATTAAGCATTGCTGCTACACAATGCCCTGCAAAGTGTGAACCAGAACCTGCTGTGTGGGGAATGACCTGAGCTCCCATCTGTGGAAACACATGCCAGACTGTATTCCTCAAGTGGCCATCAAGCTGTTGCACAGCCAGGGAGATGGATCTATGAATGCAGAACAATTCCCTCTCCTCAATGTATTTCCGTATCTCTGTGCTGAGGTGTGAAAGCTGGGGTTGGGACTGACAAGGTGGGAAATAGGAGACCTGCAAACTTGCCAATTAAAGAATGTTTCTGAGGGAGTTGCCAGAGGGAGATGTTCTGGGGCCTAAAAATTCTAGTATGGTTTTGAAGGCACCAAGCCTCATGTGGGCATCCCCCTTTTCAGCAAGAGGGGGAGAAGCAGAGGGCTGTTTGTTTATCTTCCTTGCGGCTTTGAAGACAGACTTGCACTTGTTTCTTTCCTGTTGGGAAACATGGGTGATTGCAAGAACAAGAACCGCCTACTCAATCCTCACATGCAGTTAGTTAGAAATGACACAAACAGCAGGTGCCCTGAAGACAACAGACGGCAAAACTCTCTCCGCATTCCTTGGAAAGCAACAGAGAAATCTCTGATGTATAATATTCTATTTATGTCAGAGAAAGAGAGTGCTCTACAAGCGCAGGATCAATTCTTTTTGCAAAATGGAAAATTGAGAATCAGATTTATTTATTGTATTTTCCATTGGCTCGATAACTAGAGTTATTTGTTTATGGATTGTTTGTATAAAATTGAGTCCTTTATATAAACATTTTTTAAAAAAAATAATTTTTATTGATTAAAACTTTACAACACGAACAATACAACATACAATAAAGAACAAAAACAAAGCAAAAAAAGAGAAAATAAACAAGAACAAATACAAAATAGATAAAAACAAAAGTAAATTTCCCTTTTTAAGATTTACCCACTTTGTTCATTGCTTATTAAATTTACATTCATTTATGAGAATATTGCTTCTCCAAACTAGTGTATATCTTATTTCTAGTTTCTCTTTCGTATTAATTTCTATTCTTCTTATTTCTTTTTAAGCCAATTATAAAATATATCCCATACTTTGTAATATTCATGGTTATCTTTCCATTTCAGTTTTAATGTTAATTTGTCCATTTCTGCACATCTGTAGATCTTATTTATTCTCTGGGAATCCGATGGAGTACCTTTTAATTTCCAATTTTGGGCATAAGCGATCCTTGCCGCTGTTAGAATACGTAAAATTAGGTATGTCATTTCTTTATTTAAACCTTGCGGCAATATAACTAGTAAAAAAATCTCTGGTCTTGTCTCAATTGGCTGTTTTGTTATTTCTTCTATTAATTTTTTTGTGTTAATCCAAATTTTTTTTGCTTCTGGGCAAATCCACCACATGTGAAAGTAAGATCCCGGGGTTTGGTAACACTTCCAGCATCTAGTAAGCCCATTGTTTTTCTTATTAAAAAAAAAAAAGATCCAATCACATATCCATACCATGGCAGCTGCGTGGTAATACATCTCCCAGTCAGGGAGTCCAACCCCGCTCCCCTTTCTTTAATTACCTGTAACATTTTTAATTTTATTCTGGTTTTTTCCCCTGCCATACAAAATTCAGCACTGTTTTTTCAAAATCTTTAAGAAAGGTTTTTGTAAGGTGAATTGGGACTGTCTGAAACAAAAATATTATTCTTGGTAGTATATTTATTTTTGTAGCTGCGATCCAGCCAATAAATGATAATTGCTTATTTTTCCACCTTTCTAGGTCTAATTTTATTGGTTGAAATAATTTATAATAGTTATCTTCTTTTTTTGATGAGCATCTAGCTGATATCCAAATCCCTAGATATTTAATATTTTTTGCTATTTGTAAGCCCAGTGTTTCCACCATTCTTCCTTCCTGTTTTTCATACCGGCTAATTGAGTTGGTGAATAATGCCACCTGTAGAACATTTTGTATAAATTTTCCTTATATGCAGCTGACCTTGTTAATTTTAAATTCTCTGCCATAGTTTGTACCAATTTCCTAATTCAATTGCATATCCAATATTTTTTCCCATGTTATCATGTTTTCTTTAACTTCTCTGTCTTCTAATTTTGTTGATATCCAATATTTATACGCTTTCCTAATTATTTTTTTTATTTGGCCCTATCAAAATTCCATCCAAATTATTCCAATTTTTACTAAATCCAAATCTTATTTTATCTTTCTCGTAACTCGACTTCAGCTGCATATAAGGCCACCAAGGGAGCTCTACTCCTTGTTCTTTCAGTTTCTGTTGGGTTTTAAGCTCTCCTTTATCATTAAGTATTTCTTTATAACATACAATTTTATCTAAATTCATAACAGTTGGAAGTGTCCATGCCCCCAATTTAGTAATTTAGTACAGTGTTCCTTCTTGATCTTGGCCCAATTTGAGATTAATGTGTCTCTGATGAAGTGATTTTGAAATTGTTTGTGTGTTGTATTTTTCCCATAACATAGATATGCATGCCACCCCATTTGCAGATCAAACCCTTCTAATGTAAGCAATCTCTTATTCGTTAAAATTATTCACTCTTTAATCCAAGTGATTATTGCCACCTGATAGTAGAGAGAGAGAGGAAGAAAGAAAGAGAAAGGGGGAGAGAGAGGAGATGAGAGAAGGAGAAAGAGATGAGAGAGAAAAAGAGAGAGATAGAAAGAGAGGGAGAGAGATAAGAAACAGAAAGAGGGAAAGAGAGATGTGTGTGTGAGAGAGAGACCTGTTTAAAATAAAATACTGTGAGCCACAAAACCTGGGTGGGTGTGGCTGGGGGGGGGTAATGTGATTGGGTGGGAGTGAGTGATGTTGAGTTGGCCATGCTCACTCAGGTTTCATGGCTCCCAGTGTTTTCTTTTCTGTGGGAAACGGGTCCAAATGGCTCTTTGAGTGTTTAAGTTTGCCGAACCCTGTGCTAACCATCTCACATAATTGGAGGTTTGCGCTCAACCGGAAAGAATATTAGTGCTGATCACGTCCATCTGCCCCTTCTCAGCAGTGCCAGCTGAGCAAGTTACGCTCTGAGGTGGCATGTGGTCTCCACGATCTCACAGCCAATTACAACACATGTGAGGCAATGGGGGGGATGGATTCGGCGGCATGTGGCCTGGCGGCCAGTTTTAACTGGCTGTGAGATCGCGGAGTCCAACGTGCTGCGTCAGAGCATACCTTGCTCAGCTGGCGCTTCTGGAACGGGACAGGTGAACGAAGTCAATAATGATATTCTTTCTGGTTCTGCGCAACCCTGTTATTATGTGAACCGGTTAGAAACCCATCCCTGATAAGATCCATCCAAAGACCCTCACTAGATACACCCATACCTGACACATCACAAGACACATCACAAGACCCTCACTTGACACACCCACACCTGAAGCCCTTATAAACAGAAGAACACTGACATCCCCTAAACTCTGCTGAAGAGGTTATCAAGCAGGGGTGGGATTCAGCCGGTATGGACCGGTTGAAGTGCGCGCTCACTGAACCGGTTGTTACACCAGTTGAATTGCACCCCTGTTATTTAGCCTGGTAATGAAATGTGTGGAAACCAACCCACAAGCTCACCAAACAAATCTTCACACCCTCAGTTCCTTTTTTTATGCTTGTAACAGTATTGCAACTATACGTGTTAACTAGATTCTTTTTTTTAAAAAAGTCAATTTTTCATGCTAGAGAGATTCAGTCAAGGTGGTGTTGCATCCGTCTGCAGAAGAGATGAAGATTTGTGCGTGCAAGTGCTTTTTGGGTATTTTCTGAGTACAACGAGAACCAAGAGAAACACAAAGCAGAAGAAACTGAACAACGAAACAATAAGATGAGAGAAACCTTATTCTGAAGACACCCCTCCTATTCGCTATATGCACAGATCATGCGGTATATGTGAGCCTTGAATTTTGGAGTCTTTGATGGAGATGCTCAGAGTTCCCAGAGAAAGAAAAAAATTCAGCCATTACAGTAAATAACTCCTTCTAATAGAAGTGGAGAGAAACAACACAAAGAAGAAGCAGAATGACAATTTAGATTTAATATAATTTAGACTGTGGAACAACAGCTGCCCTGATAGCATTATAAAAGCAATCAGGGATTTTCTTATTACATATGCAAAATCTCTCCCTCTCTCTTCTCCTCCCGTTGTTTTTTATGTTTTTCATTCTTTGATCAATAAATGTATCTCATCATCTTCAAAACTAACACAGCGTGTATTCTCATGTCACATCACACACTGTTTTGCCTTCCATTCCTTCCAGGTCCACAACAATAGCATCATTTCGGTGGCAGCGTAGATTATCGGTGAAACACGATGTAGTATAATTATTCCATAGTTTTTTTCAGCCAGCCAGCCAGCCATGACTCTTCCAGAATAGTTCCTTTGGATCCTCTCCCATTTTCATTTTCTTTCCATTCCCAAGTAGTCATTAATAATAAGAAGCTGCCTTATTCAGTCAGATCAGATTCAGTTGCCTGATTCAATAGCGCTGCAGCTGAACAAAATTTCAGGCAGGAGTTTGTTTCCTCAGCCTTACTCAAAGATGGAGGGAGCTGAACCTGAGGCCTCTGCAAACAAAAAGTATACTACATTATTATATCACTAGCAGAGGTGCTATTCGGCCAGTTCCGACAGGTTCCAGAGAAGCAGTAGCGATAATTTTGATTGATTTAGAAAACCGGCAAATACCACCTCTGATTGGCCAACACTGGCAAATACCACCTCTGATTGGCCGACAGCATAGCCACACCCACCAAGCCACGCCCACAGAACAGGTAGTAAAAAAAATTGAATTCCACCACTGAACTAAAGCCTTTATAAGGGAATATTAACCCTTTCTAATAATGTAACAGGAAGCAGAGTTTGGGTGAAAATAAGCATTTACATGATTAATTTTTTTAACAAATAGGTAAAGGAGTTTTTAAAAGTGTTTTTAATCTGAAAAATGAATTGGGAGAACATTTGGCATAGAGTGGGAAGTATCTTATTATTTTATCATTTCCATATGCATTGGATATACTTGCAAAGTACTTGTTAAGAGATGTTTCTAGGATGAGGTAATTTTTAAAAAAGACTATTTTTCTTATTTATTTTGAAGGCAATGGTAATTAAATAAACATACCTTTTACAACAATCTGTTCTAGGTAAATCTTTTCTTTTCAACCTCCAAATAGGAAAAAAATGTAAAACTTCTTTCATGTTAGTTAAATAAGAACATATGTTCAAAGCTAATGCAGAAAGTCTGGTGACATAGAGATTCAGGGCATTTGTGTAGGGACACATATTCACGATGGAAGGTTACTTGGCTATAAATCTTAAATACAAAAGTGATAACTTCAGAATCAATGTCATTAATCAAAACATGTAATAAGCAAACAGAAGGATACTGACACAAATAACTTTGTTAACCAGTTTGATTTTTTTTTTCACACAATGGCCACAGCAATTATATGATAGCATCTAATTGACATTCTTTCTAAAATCCTATTTCCAAGAAGATTCCTCCTCTGACTTCAAACCCAGTTTCACAGGATAAATTTGTCATGATAATTCCAGCCTAATTCTTTGCATTTCTCTACCTGTCCCCTTCTATGTACTATTCTTGGTGTACTTTCCACTAAAGCCCTTCAGGAGAGGAAGCTGGGTTAGGGTTTCAGAAAAAAAAAAAAGACAGACAGAAAGAGGTAATAATGCCAGAGTACTAATATTATTATAATATAGCCTTACTATTAGGCAACAAGAAGCTTCAGGTCACTTATTAACTGGCAAATTTTGTCATCTAGCTTCAAGAACATAACAAATGATGCAACCTGCAGGCTAAATTCCTCTTGTGTTAATCATTTGCCTGCCTCTGTATTTGCTTGCTTTTTTCTCGCCTTTGACCATAAGCAGTTTTAAATTTTGCTTTGACAGAAATATAATTGTGTCACATCATTAACTAATAATGTAAGGATATTGTATCAATGGAGATTTGACCTTGAGTAAAATTAGTGATTTGGGGCTTCTCTGTCTCTTTCAACTCAATCTAAGTTACTTTGTGTCAAGATAAAATATGGAAAGAACTTGTGTGGACTTCTTTGAGCTTAGGACCAAGAGCAGGACAGCGCTTAGGTCCAATCCGCCCGCCCAGTCATTCAAACCATCCAATGGTCAGCCAGCGTGTGAATCCAAATGTATATATCCTGTACTGTCCCTTGTATCATTCGTGCTTTTTCCTGTTTTTACTTTGGAAATAAAGAGAGCTGAAACTCACTCGGGAGTCGCATGGTTCAGCTGAACCCACTATTTAACGCTGGCGACGAGGATGGGATCCTGGGAAGAGCGGGCTGCTCTAGTTATGAGTGGCATCGCAGCCCGGCCTTAGGCCACGCTGCTCTGCTGCTACCTAGAGCTGGTGACCGTCCCAGGCCAATTACAACGAGCACCCAGAGTGAGGCTGCGGGGACATCTAGCACTTCGGCACAACCGACCCCCTTCCAGCCACCCCAGCTGTGGATGGCTGGCGTGGCCTCTCCGTTGGAGTTTGATATCCGTCGCCCCAACACCTAGGAGATATGGCGAGGGCGACTCAAGTCCTTCTTCTGCTACGGCATCACCAACGAAGATGCACGACGGGATTGGTTCCTGAACTGCTGTGGGATGGACTTGTTTGGGCTGGCGGTAAGCCTTGTTCATCCCAGGAAAGTAGACCAGCTTCCCTATTCTGACCTGGTGGTGGCCGTCACGGGTCACCTAGCGCCCAAACCGATGCTGATGACCAGGCGGGTGGAATTTTTTTAACCGTGGGTGCCTCGCTGCCGAGTTGACTACAGCGTTTTGGGCAGTGTTGCGCAACTTGGCTCATTGGTGTGAATTCAACGACCTGGACGAGGCCTTGCTCAACCAGTTCGTATGTGGCTAGACGGACAAGATGCTGCAGAAGAAACTATGCTCAAAAAAAAGACCTTAAGATGGAGGACGCCATAGTCATCGCTACCGTGGCCGAGGAAACTGACCCTGAGGACCGGAAAGGGGCAAGTGCGCCGGCGCCCAGCAGAGCGGGGATCCACCATGAGAGCTTGGATTAAGACTCTGACTCCGGGAGAGAGGACGTGAGACAGACGCGATGCAGAAGCACCCCTAGGCCTGGCAGTGTGACGGCTCGGTACAACCCGTCGGAGAGTACTGGGCATCAATGCAGCAGCTGCAGCGAGGGCCATCCAAGAAAGACCTGCTGGTTCTGGGATGCCACGTGTCGGTGGTGTGGTAAGCCGGGACACATCGCCCGTGCATGCTGGGCCAAGGCAGGGCGAGAGGAGGGAAAGAGCTTACAAGCGAGACAAATGGCCAACATCGAGGAGGATGTGGCCCGGCCTTGCTACGACCTCCTGCAGGTACGCCAGCCTAGTTCAGAGGCCCCCGGTTCCATTAGGGTAGTGGTGGATATCGAAGGTATGGCTTGCCCTATGTTCTTCATAATTTCTGCCAAAACACTTCATGACATTTGCCCACGGAAGGTACCCTCACTCCTAGCTCCCTCCTTCAAGCTGAGAGACTTTCAAAAGAACCCCATCGCTTTGAAGGGGGTTGGGACATTCAGGGTCAAGTTCAAAGGGTACTGCCGGAACCTTGATCTCTTCATCACGGAAGGGCCCTACATGAGTCTTTTGGGCATGAATTGGATGGGCCCCCTAGGCATCGAGGTAATGGGTCAACATGACCAGAGTCACAGACCCGGATCTTGCGAATGTCTGTGCGGAGTTTCCAACCGTGTTCAACGGCTCCCTTGGGTTATATAATGGACCTCCAATTTCCCTCCAGCTGTACCCCATCAGGTCTGTTAAACTTAAAGCACACCGGGTCCCCTTCGCCTTGAAGCCAAAAATTGACACGGAGCTGGACCGTCTGGTTGCCCAAGGGGTCTTGGAGCCGGTCCCCCACGCGTCTTGGGAAACCCGGATTGTGACCCCAGTAAAACCGGATGGATCAGTCCACCTCTGTGGGGACTACAAATGTACCCTCAATAAGGCATTGCCAGATCATGCCTAGCCAGTTCCGGTTGTACAACATGTCCTAGCCTTGCTAGCGGGGGCTAAAGTTTTTGGCAAGCTCGACTTGGCCCAGGCGTACCAACACCTGCCAGTGGACGAGGCTACAGCCGACACACAGACCGTCGTCACCTACAGAGGCATGTTCCGGGTGAAGAGACTTCAATTTGGGGTCAGCATGGCTCCCGGAATCTTCCAGAATTTAATGGACTCTCTTTTGAAGGGCTTGCTGGGAGTAGTGCCATTCTTCGACGACATATTGATCTCTGCCCCCACATCGTCCGAGTTCGCCGTCCAACTGCGTGCCGTGTTGCAAAGATTCCAGGCCGCTGGACTCAGGGTCAAATGGGAAAAATGCCTTTTGGGGGTGGAGCGAGTGGAATTTTTGGGATTTACTGTGGACGCCAGCGGGATTCACCCGGCACAGGAGAAGGTTTGGGCTATCTGCAATGCGCCCGCCTTCATGAGCAAGGCGGAACTGCAAGCGTTCCTGAGCTCCTGAACTTTTACCATGCCTTCCTACCCCATAAGGCGACGGTCGCAGAGCCCCTCCATAGACTCTTGGACAAACACACCAAATGGACCTGGGGCCCAAGGCAGGAAGCTGCATTCCAGGGGGCTAAGGACTTATTAATTTCAAATGATGTGCTGGCCCACTTTGACGAGTCCCTACCTGTGGTTTTAGCTTGTGACATGCCCCCCTACGGGGTGGGGACTGTTCTGGGCCATATGCTGCCAGATGGGAGGGAGGTCCCGGTGGCCTACTTCTCGCAGACTCTTTCGGCAGCAGAACGGAATTATGCCCAAATAGACAAGGAGGGGCTTGCAATCGTAAAGGGGGTCAAGAAATTTCATGACTTCCTTTATGGGAGGCCCTTCACCATTTTGACGGACCATAAGCCGCTATTGGGACTTTTTCCACCGGACCGCCAGACGCCACAGGTACTCTCACCCCAGGTTCTTCGGTGGTTAATATTTCTGGTGGGTTACCAGTACTCCCTGGTGTATTGGAAGGGCAAAGCAATGGGACATGCTGATGGCCTCAGTTGCCTTCCGTTACCGGAGAATGGACCATACCCTGCCCCGGCACATGCCATAATGCACCTGGAGGGTCTCCCAGAATCTCCCCTTCACACCAAGGACATTGCAAAATACTCATCCAGGGACTGCATCATCTCCCGAGTCCTGGACTGGGTGGGGAGGGGGTGGCCGGAGGCCAAAGAAGGCCCAGAGTTAGCCGTGTATGCCAAGAAGCAAGGGGAGTTATTGGTGTACAAGGGGTGTCTGTTGTGGGGGGGGCAGGGTGGTGGTTCTGCCCCCGCTACATAAACGCGTCATGGAAGCGCTTCACGAGGCACACCCCGGGGTGGTGCAGATGAAGGCCCTTGCCCGGAGTTACGTGTGGTGGCCCCAGATTGATAAAGAAATCGAGATGTGGGTTCAGGTTTGTGTGCCCTGTCAGGAATCACGCCCCGCTCTTCCCCGGGCCCCGGGACAGACATGGGAGGATACCAGGAAACCATGGTCCCACCTCCATATTGATTTTGTCGGGCCAGTCCGGGGACCCACGTTCTTCATAGTCATAGACTCCCACTCAAAATGGTTGGAAGTTGTCCCCGTCTCTACCACATCCACAGCCATAACGGTCAGGGCTTTGAGAAAGCTGTTTGCCACCTTTGGACTGCCCGATACATTTGTTTCAGACAATGGCACAGCTTTCACTTCCAGGGAGTTTCAGGAGTTCACCATGAAGTACGGTATCCAGCACATATGGTCGGCGCCATTTCACCCCGCCACCAATGGCCAGGCCGAAGGCGTGGTGTGCACAGCTAAAGAGGGGCTCAAGCGGCTGGGGGACGGGGACTTACAATACCGATTAGCCCAGTTCTTAATTGCCCAATATACCACTCCCTGCACCGCAAAGGGCTACATCCCCGCAGAATTGCTCATGGGCCGAAAGCTTATCACCTTGCTGGATAGGCTGCACCCGGACCGGGCGCCTCTCCTGCATCCGGGCACTGAGGAGAGGGGAGTACCAAGGGGGTTCTTCCCCGGAGACCCGGTGTACACCGAGAATCACAGCATGGGGCCAGCCTGGGTGCCAGCCTATGTGGTACGGGTCAAGGGGCCCACTTCTTATTTATTTATTTGATTTATATCCCGCCTCTCTTCCCCCAATGGGGAACTTCTTATGAGGTTTCCACAGAGCAGGAGGCTATTTGGGAACAACACATAGACCAGCTGAGGCAGAGAGTAATCCCTGAAAGTGCGGCCCTCCCCCAGGAGATAGAAGCTGCACCGTCGGAGTTTCCGTGCTCCCCGGAGTTGGAGCAGGAACTAGTGCCGCCTCGTTCCTCAGAGCTGGAGCAAGAACCGGCGCTGCCCGTTGTTTCCTCCAACAAGGACTCTAGATCGGTCCAGCCAGAGACAGAGCCAGCCAAGGAAATCGCGGACGTGCTGGCAGCCGAAATACCAGGCACTGACCGGGCTCCGGCCTCTCCCCTAGTGGGGACAGAGGCCAAACCCCCGCCGGGGACCTGGGCTCGCCTGTCCACTCGGGAACAGCGGCAACCAACTTAGGGGCAAGGAGTGTTGTGTATTGAGTGAATGGGATTAGCTTGGCTGAGCTTCAGGCTCCTAAACAATAGCCGGTGGTTTCCAGATTTCCTCCAATAGTGGGCTAGAGCTTAGGACCAATAGCAGGACAGCGCTTAGGTCCAATCCTCTTCAGCCCAGACACTCCAACCACCCAGTGGCCAGCCAGCGCGGGAATCCCAACTGTATATATTCTGTACTGCTACCCTGTATTTCCTGTTTTTACCATGAAATAAAGAGAGCTGAAACTCACTCTGGAGTCGCGTGGTTCTGCTGAACTCACTGTCTAACAGTTGTGTAAGTCAAGGTCTACCTGTAAGGGAGGAGAAAATATTACTGTGCCTTGGGAAAGAGCAAAGTGTAAGAAAAATGCTTGGTATAAGATATGGTGTGCAAATGACAGGAACAAGTGGTTCAGTAAATTCCTATATTTTGTCAAACAACAATGCTCCCTGCATGATTTAATTACAATATTGGTCTGAAACTTTGCATTGAATATAAACATTTTGGGTGGTTGTGAAGAACATATTAAATCACAGATTGACCCAGCATGTTTTAATTTATCATGTTATCCAAATGCAAATAGTCAAATGAACATTCATTATAAACCATGATCATGGTTACTACCATTGTGCTGATGATTAAGTCAGAAGGCTTTCAAGCTTCTTAAATTAAAGGGTAGGGAGAGAAATCCATTGTTACTTCAGAGTAAATACAGAGAGCCCTGATCCTACAACTCCATTGTTGAGAAGCAAAAACTTCCACACAAAACATTTCTTTGTATAAATCCTTGGTTTTATAGCAGTCTCACTTACAGACAAAATCTCATTTAAGATCTTTCCAAAGTACAGTTGTGGAATGCAGGGGTTTTTTTTAAGTGCTTATCAATCAGTTGCTGACACAAGCTCAACTGATAGCCACTTCAAGGAGTTAAGTAAATTATTTTTTTTAAAGAATTGATGGTTTGGAAGGGGTAAAAAATAGATGATCTCTGTGAGTTGAATAATATTCTCAACAAGAGCTAACACTATAAATTGTGTTAAGTATTTCCTGCAGCATTGAATTATGGGATAATGGGAAAAGGTAAAGACAGTTTTGCTAAGTTCTCTAATGGTTCTTTTTTATATATGTGTTGCATGACTGGTGACTGATAACTAGAATTTAAAGTGTAACTCTGCTCTTGAGCTATATTTCAGTTGGCTCCATGTATGTCTTTGGCTGAGAAGGCTGCTTTTGAAAACTTGGACTAATAATATTTCTCTCTAGACATGCCCAACTGTGGCTGGTTTGGGGTCTTGGGTTGTACTCATCCATCAGATCTGAATTCTACAAACCATGAGAAGTGATCATGCATTTAGATGCATTGATTATGGCTGGACTCCAAAGAGCTACTTTAAGTTGTTTTAAAAAATGAAGGCTTGTATTCATCAATGTTTCTTTCTTAAAATGTTCTTATACCCTAGAATCTTCAAAAAAAAGTTTTGCAGATCCCAAGGCTTTATTATTTACTTTATTTAATTTTTTATGTCTTATCTTTCTTCCAGAAAGGATCCTAGAATGGCTACCATATGAAGAAACTCCACTGAGTTATTACTATTATTTGTTACATCTATGCCTCCACTGCACATCTATTCCTCCACATAGTAAAAACTCCACTGAGTTATTATTATTATTTATTTATTAGATTTATACCCCGCCTCTCTTCACCCCAATTGTTACATCTATGCCTTATATTTCTTGTAAGAAATTAAGATATACAAATACAATTTCCTCTCCCCACCCCCAAATCCCCCAGTGTATCTTCACTAGAACCTTAGGTGGAATAAGCCCAAGAGAGAGTACATTGAGTAGAGGCTGAATCCAATTCTTACAATCCTTAAGATATAAAAAGTTGGTATACACGAGATGTCTGATTCCCATTCCCTGAATTCTCAGCAATAGCAATGCAGCAGCGAATTCTTGGGGTTGCAATCTAGGCATCTGGCAGATGCCAAGACTGGATTGGCAAACAGGTCCTAAATCTTAGTGGATATCTGGTAGAGCAGGCAAACTGATTACTTGTTATTTAAGAAACATCCATGTTAAGTGGCAATGGATGGATGCCTGAAAAAATTAGGGGTATATGGCCTGTGAACTGCACACTGCAGGTTGTCCACCTTTCCATAGGCAATGGGATTACTGGTGCTTGTCCGCTGCAAAATATTCTGATGCTCATTCTGGTACAAAATTGCTCCAGTTGCCTACCAGTAATATGCAATGTCATGCTATCAGCATAGGGCTGTGGTGGTGCAGTAGTTAGAATACAGTACTGAAAGCTAATTCTTCTGACTGCCGGCTGCTGGCAGTTTGGTAGTTTGAATCTCACTGGTTGACTCAGCCTTCCATCCTTCCTATGTCAGCAAAAGGAGGACCCAGATTGTTGGGGTATGCTGACTCTGTAAATCACTTAGAGGGAGGACCGTAAACCACTGTGAAGCGGCATACAAGTCTAAGTGACTTTTGCTATTGCTGTACCAGTATAGGACAAACTCTCTGACATCAAAATGTGCTGGATCTGTAGTTTTCAGATGCTTAACATTCCTATAATCTAAAGGAGAGAAGGAGATAGAGAAGTGTGTTTATTGCAGGATCATTACCAAAAGGAACAGAGCTGATAATAAGGGATTCTTAGGTTTGCTATTAGCAAATGATTTCCTGATAAAGATATGAGGTTTCTTTAGTCATTCTGATGCAAAACTCTTTTTGTAACATCAAGAATAACAATAAACAATAAATCCAAGCGTCCCAGTTTTGCCACTGTATTTCAGGGGCAATGTAGAGATGTCTGCAAAAATATAATTGGGGGTGGGGTAATCATGACCTTTGAATTACCGGTTTACAAAGAGACAAACAGTGTTTTATGAGAACAATTGCTTTCTGTGGCTACGGTCACATTTTCTATTTGCAAGGAGTTTGCTTCTCTGTGAGGCTGTTAGGGGAAAGCTACACTCTGGAAAGTAAGCTTACAGATTTGGAGAATGTCAAAATCCTAGAGTCCATCCTCTCTGAAATCAGAGCACTTATATTTAATCCCTCCCCCCCCCAAATGCTGTAATGAGGCTTGGAAAAAAAATTAAGCTGGGCCAGTATCTTTATTTTGGAAACAAAAGTATGGCAAGGATGTAGAAAAAGACACTTTGAAATATTCATAGTGAAAACCAAATATGAAAAAAATGAAAGCAGCAGGACCAGCTCTAGCTTCTGAATACTCTTCAAGTATAGTTCCATGCAGAGAGTATTGCAATAGTCCAAATTTGCAATAATCCAAGATACATGTGATCTGTTAAACATGCTTCCTCCTTTGTTCATTTTAGGGATGCCAAAGGAGGACAACTAATCCTTTTGCAGCTGGGGATATTTTTCTAAATAGGAAACACCAATTTCTTAGCATTTTCCCTTATTTTTAAGGGGCAGTGGGATGTGGTGAAGGAGGAAACTGTTCTTGATTACAAAAGTTCATTACTCCTTATTTTTTCAGTTTCTCCCTGGCCCCATGTTCTGGGACTATAACTCTTTCTCCACTTCCTTGTTAGCTTTTTTGACTTTGAACATAATTTCTTCCAAACTTTGTTGGTAGGGGGGAAAAAATAAAAGTTGAAGTTCTGAGGGATTCTGCTTTTTTGGCTTTTATTTCTGCAGAGGCGGCTTTTGCAGTTTCTGGAGAAAGGGGATGTCTTCTGTTTCCTACCAGTGTTTATAGCACTTCATTGTGAAATAATAGGATTGCAGGGAGAAGCCACATGGAGTTAGGCTGTTTTCTATTCTGCTACCAAAATCTGCACTTTCTTTGGCAGGCATTTCATATTGTCCCAGACAAAGCAAAAGGTGCTGTAATGTCATCAGGCCTGGGGTTGCCAGAAGACTGGTGGAATCTTGACATATTATTATTGCTATTAATAACCATTTTCTCTTATGTCTTGTGGTTTTTTTTAATTTTAAATAATGACTCTTTTTATATGTTTACCATTTTATGATTTTGTTGTGTGCTACCCAGATGTTTTGTAAGATGATTTGCCATATACATTTGATAAATACATACAATACATGATGAGGATGGCAATTTAATAATACTTGCATGTAATCCTGATAGTAAGGAGCTCTGCTAATGTACAGCATGCCAGTTTTTTAAAAAGCATTAGCTTCTCAATTATTTTAGCCAAAGTCCACAGCCTCTTAAATTAAAGTAGTTACTCCCTACCTAATCCGTTCCAAAACCATAAGCCCAAGCCAGAAGTAGCAACTGGGTTTCAACACATCATGTAACTCAGATTTTATCAGCTCAGATAGGTTGGGTATGGTTCAACGGCAGGACTTTCCTTAAAGGATGTGGATTAAAGACTGTGGCTTCCCTTAAAGAATGTCATCTAATGGTACATAGGGCACTTCTCAATAGCAGCCCCTCCTATGAAACACCCTGAGATATGGTAGGCCCCCTACCTCTCTAGACTTCTGGAAAGCATTAAAAACTGCTTCATCCCTCATGCTATTGGACTAGGTGAAACTGCAGTTCAGTGATTGTTTTATATCTATCTATCTATCTATCTATCTATCTATCTATCTATCTATCTATCTATCTATCTATCTATCTATCTAT
>JANHGC010001361.1:39121-51586 GCA_027560395.1 Boaedon fuliginosus | reverse complement strand
GGCAGGGTGGGCGGGGGTGGGGCTAGCTAGGGGTGATATTTGCCGGTTTGGCGAACCCCAGCAAATTACCACCACTGGTTCCTGCGAACCGGGCCAAACCGGCTGAATATCATCCCTGGCCATATTATTTACAAGAGAGGCACTCCTACTCTAGTCCTCTAAAGATATCTGTCTAGTATGGATGAGGTTCTAGCCTAGCATTCATCATCTGTTCAACTTTTCTGCTCTTAGCCATTGCCAGGTCTCTTTGTTATCTGCTTTGCCTACTTGGTTTATTTTTTTTTTGTCCTTCAGCTATTCTTCTAATGTTCTTTTTGCTTATTCAACTGTCTGGAGTACTTGTAGCCTTCAATGCTCATGTATATTGCTAAGAAAGTTGAATCAACATTGCTGCATGGGTGGGCATGATTTGTTGTCATTATTCTTCTGGTCTTCTTATTGCTTGAGTCCAGTCCACTATTCCAAGTATGTATCTAAGGATTGGAATTGCCCAGTTGTTAATTGCATTGATGGTATTTTCCCAATGGTTATTATTACTACTATTATTTAAATTTAGAAGTCATCTGACTTCACAAAGACTCTGGATGGCTTACAGTTTTTTTTTAAAAAAAAAACTTTTTAAAATATTTTAAGAAAAATATTGGTGGCATCTGCAGAAACATAATCCCATAAACCTAAAAAAAAAATAAAATCAAAACCGCACAATACATATGATCCCCCCTCCACCATTAGGACTCACCAAACAGCCTACTGCAACATCTGAGAAAACAATCAGGTTTCCCACCCCTCCCCCATTGATTACGATATTACAGAATTAAAAAACACACATAATATCAGAGTACACTGTTTTTATATAAAAGTAAGATGAATGTATTAACTTTGGGATGATTGAAGTACAGTAAATTAAACCTTTCAAACTAGAAAATGTAGATCGCTATTAAATATGATTTCTAGAATAGAATTAACCATAAATTTATTTAAATCGTATAGTTAATGCTATAGTTATCATTAACACCCACATTTTTAAGACTTCCAAAACATCATGAGGGTAGGATACAAGCTTGTCCTCCCCACATCCTGTGATTTCAATGATATTTTAGTGACCAGTCTCTGCACTGATCAACTGTAAAAAATTCCAGACCTAGTTCTAGTTGAAGTACAAACTTAGACCTATTTAACCATATAATGTTACTAGGTGGTAATAATATTTCCAATATTTGAAATTCCAAGAATATAGAGGAAAGAAAGTATCTTCAGGTTAGGTATCTTTTACATTTCAGAGCAGATGAAGAAACAACTATTTTTATTTCTGGAAAGAATTTTCTCCAAGGCCACACTAATTTGTCAATTATTCTCCCCTGAGATGACTTGTAACATATTTATTATAGCACACAATTTTTGTGGACTACTGCATATTTTGGATGCATGAACTGTTACTCTGAGTTAGGGATATTTATATTTCTATGGTTGCCAAGTATGTGCAAATGAAGAGGATTATCTTTCTCCCTCTCTTCTCTCTACTTTGTAAAGCAAATTTTGAAGCTTCCAAGTCATATAAAAGCATTTAGAAATGAAACTCTATCATGTCTCTAGCTTGACCCAAAACAAGCAGATGAAGAGGTAATATCTATGGTACATTATATTAGACTGCTGGAAATTGTCTCCACTGCAGTTCACACCAAGTGCCTTCCCCAATTTTTCTCATAACTTCAAGAATTTCTCTGTGAGACATTTTTTCATTTCATTCCATACTAAAGCCAATTTCATGGCAACTTTGAAAACAGTGTATGTCTTTTGGTCTTCAAGCCACACTTAATTTTTGAACAATGTCTTCCCTTATTTTTTGTTTTAGAAACTTCCCTTAAATCCTATTATGAGGATTGCTGCACAGAGTGTAGGATTCTTCATGTAATTCCTGTCCACATTTGCACAAGAACACAAGTCTCATAGCTACTTTCCAAATAAATGTCTGATGGGAACATAGTTACAAAGTGCAAGAACAGACAGATAAGTTTGGTGGACAAACAGATAGACAGGAGTGGTTCACTGGATTTTAATTGAGGCTTAAAAGGTGAATGTAACCTACTCCTGGTACATCAGCAACAAGGGTTGTTGTTGTTTTATTGTTTTTGCATCAAATGTACTATGACTGTACTATGGCCAGTTCATCCCTGAAATAAATTGTACTATCATTGCACCTGATACATTAAATATATTATTTACAATAAATTACCATTCCAAATACAGCCAGAATTTTGGCAAAAAGGCAAAAAGAAATGTACAATGGCTCAATTGCTAATTGAATGCATGGTGTCAATAATGAAAAAATTATCTAATATCAGTGAGGATTCAGAAAGCAAATCTTCTCTGGAGTTTACTGGTTTAGGCTTAGCATGGCACCTGCTGACATTTAGGTGTGCTGAGATCGATCCCTTCATTCTCTGCTAACCCCTTTTTATGGCCAGGTTTAATGGTTGTTTCTTATTGATCTTTCTGTAATTCATTCTCCCTGGACACTATAAAACTTAATTAGGTATTTTCAGCTTTTAAACATAACCAGTCAGTCAAGGCATGTATGTTGCCCACCATACTATGTTTGTAAATCATAAACTACTACTTTCTGCTCATAAACCTGTCATTATGTGTTCTTGGCTTAATTCCTAACTAGAAACAATTGAATAGCAAATAGTTCCACAGATGGAGACTGCCAGAATCCTATTACTAGCAACTAATTTTGTCTGGTATATAATGGGATAAATAGGAATACATTAAAAATGTTATCAGCTGTTTTAGGTGCCCATAGACCCCATTGTTGATTTGGGAATTAAGGATTGGTTTTAATCTAATATCTTTGATAAGTGGTCAGTGTGTAGCTATATAACAAGCCATTTGTTTGATTTCTGGTGCCTGAAAGTTTCATAGCCAGACATCCACCTAATTTCCTTTTGATGTTGGAAGCTTAACAAGCCAAAGGTTCTGTCTCACGGAGCCAACTGACGGAAGCAACAATTTAACACTCACCTCTCCAGAATGGCAGTACTTTTTCTTAACAGGTTTACAAGGTTAAAGACTGCATTAACCTGAGAGCCATTTAGTATGAAGCTAGACTTTGAGAGACATCCACGTCTCAGATTTGATGATAAATAAAAATAAGTTGCTGCATATTTTCATCATAGAATTATCCTCTTGTGCTTTTTTGTGTTTGTTCTTATAAAGAAGCCACTATCTCTGTCCCCAGTATTAACAGGGCATGAAATATTAATATAGGTAGACAATTTGGAGGACTTCAATGTCTTGGTTTTTTTTATAATCTTTGCCACATACCATTCTATCATGCAACAATCTCTCTAAAACAATCTCTCTAAAACATATATACAAATGCATAAAATGAAAAACATAGAAGGGTCAGGATAAGGATACGTAATTTTGTGGCACTTCAGAGGGCAGGACTCTTTTTTTTAAAAAAAAAAGCACGCTTGTACTATTCAGCTAAAGGGAAAGAGGGTGTTTCTTAGCAAGGAAGACAACTATAGATTGGTTTCAGATTACTTTACAAGGGACTTGAAATGCTGGCAAGATGGAAGTGCCTCTGATAACTTTGCAGTTGCCTCACTATTGCTCTGGGATAATTTATTTTCTTCAATGGAATAACATAGTTACTTCTATTTTGCATGTTATTTTCTTAAATATAAGTATGTCATTTTTGCATATATCCAAGCAGTGGAAATGTACATAAACTTAAACTGAATAAAGAAAGAACAAAGGAAAGGGAGGGAGACAGAAAGAAAGAAAGAAAAATAATTTATTGCATCTTTTAGAATGTGAATTTATTTTGATTTTCCTTCTTAGATATCTCCAGTATGTTAATACTACTGAGTAGAAAGCCCTGGTGTCTGAGAGTACTGTACCAATATCTTGCCAAAATAAGGTCCTATTCCCTTAGAAAGAGTAACAACAACAAACATCAAACTGAGGTGGCCTGGAAAAGTGACATTGTTAAATGGTTTCTGCCACAGCTGGCGGTGTATTTGTTGAAATTATCCAGGCCTAAATTACCTGAGACTGAAAAAGTTCTGAATCAAATTGCAAAGCAAGAGGAAATTCCAGTAAATAATTTCCTTTTCTGGAATCAACATGTAACTGATCCTCTATTCGTGCTTTTACTGTTGCTACAAACAAGAGCAAAATCACTGCTTGTACTTTTGTTATTTGAAATAATGTCTTGCATTCACATTCTAGTTTCTATTTGGGTCTTACTGAGCGTATTGAAATTATTCCTGATTTGATTTGCATTTATAGCAAAAGAAGAAAAAAAGCAAGATTTTCTTGACTGTAACGTGATTAAACAGTGTGGACTATTTAGGATTGTTATTTTCTCTGAATCTCCACCCTCTTTTTATTGTGCTTCATAACACAGTCGACTTTGGGAACATTTTATTAATATAAAAATCTTTTGACTAAAATATGCCTACCACATGCCAGCTTGTCAGACTGAGCAAGCACAGACCAAGCCAGGTCCAAAAGCTCCAGCAGCTTCAGAGAACAAGCTCCACATACAATTTTGGTGTAGGCTGCAGTCTGTATTTTCCTTTGACTTACAAAGCATAAGTGAATCATTGGTGGAATCAACCAAGTATACTCAGAAGAAATTGCCACTTGAATCCTTGCTCAAAGCAAGCAGCTCTAGTTTTTATTTGTTCACCCAAGTGTGAATGGCAGGTTTGTGATTTGGAGTATGAAGTACAAATGGCCAGTCTTTGATATTTCTAGGATAGAAAGGAGGACAAATGATTTACTTGAGCAACCTTAGAAAACCTCTGTCAGTTGGAAAGTAGATAACATTAAACAAGACAGGCCACCCGATTGGCTCCTGATGGACCCAATTGGGTTTCAGAGGGAGCTTGGGGAGATTCCGGATTCCCTGGCCCGCAGTTCGACTGAGACCTTGGTGGGAGCATGGAATAGCGCTGCCGCCGGGGCCTTGGATCGGATTGCGCCTTTGCGGCCTCTCTCCGTTCTCGGACCCGGGAGATCTCCTTGGTTCACCTGAATCCTCAGAGGGATCCCCGAGCTGTTCGTCTTTTCCAAGCTGACGAAGAGGACGGAGGAGAGCTCACCCTTTGTGTTTTGGGGTGCTTTAAGAACGTCTCTTAAAACTCAACCCAATACTTGAAATTAAATGTCCCCTCCACCCCTTGGTCGAGGATGGGTTAAAATCCCGATACGATCCTCTTTCCAGCTGAAAAGTGGGGGTGTCTTTTCATACTGTAAACGTTGCTAGTGTTGTGCGACAACTCCGCCAGAGTTTACTCTGTTAGAAATCCTTTTTTTCTCGCCCCCCCTTCCCCTTGTAAGAGCATGCTTCCACTTTTGGTCCCTCTAACGCGCGGGTGTCAAACTCCCGTGTTTGCCGTTGGGTGGCTTTCGCGCCATTCCCTCCTCCCCCTTCGTGGCGCTGGGGTGGGCTTGGCCCCTGTGCGTGACCCCACCCACCCACCTGGCCGGTGGGCCGCCAGTTTGACACCCCTGATCTGACATCCCTTTCCAGAACGAAGTACAAAATGCATTGTGTGTGTGTTGAGTGTGTTCGGCTGTACAACCTGTGGGGGAAAAAAAATTAATTCAAGTTAAGATTCATTTACCGGTTATATTTAAGCTGTGAACTGTGTGTGTGTGTGTTTATACGTGTCGGTTAAATGTTTTTCAAAGCGAAGGACTACTATAACTTTATTAATAAAGTACAGCGTCTGAACAACTTTTCCCTTTGCGAAGCCTGGTTTTTTTTTTAGTTGTTTCTTTTTTAAAAAGAAATTCATTGTGTTTTAGTGTTGTCAGATTGAATCCATGTTGTCTGTTTAATGAAATCCTTCGTTCCTTTTCAATATTTCTGAGGCAGTTCTTAACTTTCTTTAGCTTCTTTCCATCACTTGCGTTCACTGGCTCCTGATGTGGCACTCCCACAGCATGGGAAGTATTTACTTATTATTATTCAATTTATACCCCGCCTTTCTTCCCCCAGCAGAGGGAACACAAGGTGCCTAGCATGGGATTCAAACAACACTCCACTGATCTCATCCTCCTCATTCTCACAATCTCCTTCCCAATTAAGAAGGAATTCAGTTCCAATTAAAAGCAGGATGTCCAGATGCTATGTTCCAGCTACGAGAATACGTAGCCTAGCACAGTTCCTTCATCTGCTTCCTTTGAAAAGCTTCTCACAGCTAAGAGATAAGTTCAGTGCCTGAATGTACAATGCATAGGAAGGTAAAAACACAGTGATCTAACCAGGTCATCAGAAGGCCTGTAATTCCCCAAAATGCACAATGAATATAATACCCCATAAAGCATAATTATACATAAGTTCCCATATAATTCCCATAAGGCACAGCAATATAGCAATATATTCCAACAACTGCCTCTCTATCTCTGAAATATATAGTACTGATTAGGGAAACTACATATATTAAAATGTACTTAAAATGTACTGTTCTGAAGAAGGGTTAGGGTTAGGGTGAGGAACCTTGTTGAGTAGGAAAAACACCTCATCTACGTGAACTCACATATAGTGCATAATCCGATTGCCTCCAAAAGAATAGGTTTGCTATTTGGTGGAGCTTTAGGATTCCAAATTGGAATTAACACATTTAGTGCTGCTATTTTGTTAGAATATACTAATCTTTCCATTGAAAAATAGTCCAGTGAATGATTGCAGATGGAGAATTCAGCATTTCAGATAGCAGGCTGGACAAACTGTTTTCCCCTTGCTATTTGCTATTCTGTTGCATGGATTCTTTTAGATGCAGAAACATTTAGTGATGTATCATGCAAGTATATATTGTTATGCTACAGTGCTGAAATGGGTGTCCCAGTATGTCTGCTTTGAAAGCTGTTGAGTTATTATATATATTTCTCTTCAGTGAAACATTACTGAAGAGAAATATATATAATAACTCAACAAAATATTATGAAATGGTTGGTTTACTTTAAAAAAAAATACACTGTTTCCCCCTTCCTTCAATGTCCCCTTACCCCAACCAAATGTAATTTACTATGGCATGTAGTTTTCTGAGTTGGGTATAAAAACTTCAAGAGAAACAATATTATGGCTCCCTTGGGAAAAAAATACTTCTATAGGCTCTTTGGGTTAATCTCATTCCAGAGAACAAACTGGATGTGACCTACATGCAGTTAACCCTTGGATCCCTCCCGCACTGCCTTTAAAAAAAAAGAACAATTGGTAAACTGTTGCAAAGCAAATTGCTTTATTTTCAATCATATGGTATGTGGAATTATGCATCAATCACAGTAAATATGACCCTTTCATCCAAAAATGGAGAAATAAAGGGAGAATATGATTCAGATATTTTGCTTTCTAAAATCAAGCACAATATGGTGGCTGTAGGCTAAACTGGTCCAAACTTTATGTAGTATCTACTTAAAATGAGCTTCTCCTGCAGCCCTCTAGATGTCCTGATACCACAGTCTCAGCCAACACAAGGAGTTTTGGTTTACATTCCTGAAAGCTGTGTTCCCTACCCATCTGGAAGAGTGTCAAGAAGATCTGGCATGCTTTGAAATCAGACTAACAGTTGAATTTTGGTTTGGGGATGGAATAGCTTTTCCCACCCTACTGGAGAGTAGCAAGTTTGCATACAGGGGAATTAGCTGTTCCCTACCAGTTATTTCTCAGGCACAGCTGCTTTGAGACAACTGCCTCATGCCATCTAACGGTAGGACAAGCTGGTTACTAGGCAATGTGAAATTCAAACGATGCCAGCGTGGAATGTTGGCAAATGTGCCATTCGGTCCTTCTCGAGCATTGTATGAGTGGGAAGGCCAGGGTAGAAACTGAGGTAAGGATTGGTCCTGAGAACACCATAGTGAACAGTGTGGGGTCTGCAGTTTGATCAGAATGTGTTAAGCTGATGCAGCTAACTTGCTCATTTGAGTTAAACTAAGATATGGCTTTTATTCATATTATACAAGTAACATTGTTTGAGTAACAGGTCAAAGACAGTCACTTTGAGTTTTGTTTTTAATTCATGAAATTCCTTGCTGGAGATTCAGTGCAGTCCAAGGAAGTGCCACTGATGCAATTGGCTTTGCATAAGGCCCTAGGCAAACAGTTGAAGTGCCAGGGTTGCTCAGCAACCTTCTTATCAGGGGGCTTAATCGCAATTACATAATCCTCTCCCATTGTTTCCTTCTCTTTCCCAGCCAAAGAACTGAAGACACTGACAGTGAAGTATTTTCTGTGGGAAATTTCAATCCTGTAGTGTAAAATTGTAGTTTAAAGCAAATATGCATTTCAAAGGAAAGAACAGGGTTCTTCATTAGAAATTTCCAGATCAGGTAAAACTGGAATACAGTTCAAGGAATTTTAAGCATTTTTACTTTCCAGATTATCAAATTCAATTCCTAGTGAACACACAAATGTATCCATGAGATTTTCTTGGTAACAACAGAAACTGGTTGTTTTTTTCAACTTCCCAGTCTAACCTACAACCCTGGACAGGTATTCCATCCTATCCAAATGGTAACTATACCAGACCCAGCTTTGCATATTTACCTTGGTTAACTAGATATTGCTATCTACTGAAGAATGTTATGCTAGGTAAAAGTTTCCATCATAAATGAATGCAAGCAAAAAAAGAAAAAATCTGGCAAGCAGATGAACTGAGAACGATCTTTTCCTTCTTGTTACTTGAGATATAAAATAGCAACAGCAGAAAGTAAAAGATAAGATATAGTAGCAATTAACGTTTTTCTTCTGCATAAAAAGCTCAGTAAGATCTAGAATATTTCTTGATCCAATGATACCTTCACCTCACTTGACCTTCCATAAGGATTTTTCCCTAGGCAAATTGTACCTGCTTTCTGGTGTGACATAATCCAGTTGTCAGTAGGTGGCATCAGTTAACTAGAGTAAAAAAGAGTTTAGATTTGCCAGCTAGCACATTGCAGCACTCATGACAAATCTTGAATGTTCTGATACAAGCAAATGTGGTATTAAATAAAGGATTCCTATTGACATGGTTTTTGCTTGAATTGCTTTTTTGCTGCCAAAGCTCTCTGGAGTATCAGTCAGATGAAACAATATAATCAAATCAAACAAATCAGAGCAGAACAGAATGCTCTAACCTTCCTGAACCTGTTAGACTGCTGGGATGTTGGAGCTGAAAGTCCCAGAAACCCCCACTAGAATAGTTGTTCTTGGGAATATTATGGCACCAGGTCATAAAAGGTCTTTAAAAATCAAATACATATTTAGTTTGTGTCAAAAGGAGATCAGTGGTGGGAAGAGAATTCTAGAGAGACAGTACCATAGTCAGAAGGTGCCACTAACATCCCTGATTCAGAATGAAATATCACTAGTAATATCTAGGGAGCTTCTCAGTCATCCAGGTCGTGGTTGTCCCAAAGGTGCTTTTTCAAAAGGCAAGTGGGCTTTCTTTGTTTTGCTTGAAGACATTTTGCTTCTCATCCATGAAAGCTTCTTCAGTTCTGGAGGAAGGAGAAAGGGGGAGGAGAAGTAGCTTCTTGGATGAGAAACGAAATATCTTCAAGCAAAACAAAGAAAGTCCAGTTGCTTTTGAAAAATTGCCTTTGGGATGATTTAATGGGAGACTGAATGGAGGTGCACTGAGTTGGAGTAACTTGATAAAACTAAAATGAGTGAACTGTCAAGGACTGCTTTAAGAAAGAGAAGTGTTCGCTCCAGCACAGGGCAAGAGACAGGAGCACCGTATATTTAGAATTCTTTCTCTCTCTCCAAGGTCATAAAGCCTGAAAACCCCTTGCTCATTTAAAAAAAGAGAGAGCTTTTTAGTCAGGAAACTAAACTAATATTTTTGATTGTGTCAGGAAAAGAAAGGTGATTTGGTAATTCAGAATAATGTTGGCTACAGATGTTTATACTTCACAACTGTCTCAACAGCAGTTTGGTTTGTTGTTTTTATGGTCAATATTTCACTATTGCACTCCAGACAATAAAGTTTCCTAATTTTTCTGATACATGTTGACCATTTCAGGAAATAGAAAGGAGAAGTAACCAAATACCCAGGCTAGTTCTATAAATAGGACAAAATAAGGTGCTAGAAAGGACAGTAAGCAGTGCAATACTTCAGATTATTTGGGAGGAAATGATTTGAAGATCAAGAGAATATAAACTCAGTACCGCCTGGCACTCATTAAAGGAGCTGCATCTGTTTTCAGGATTCAGTGCTCATAGCAGCTCTACAATCTTGAAAAAATCATATGACTGCATTAACAAATTGCAGCAGGTATAGTTTTTGCATTTGTGTTCTGAAGTTCTTTTCCACAATTAAATTGGAAGTATTGCAGAACTTTAGACCAAATCCAGATAACATTTTTATAGTGCTCCTTTATGCAGAAATAAAATTATATTTATCATATTATATTTATGTATATTATCAGGAAAATTCCCATCTCACCTTGTCAAAAGAAAACAACATGTTCCTAATGTACATTTCTCGAGTGAACTTGTTTCTTTAAAATATCTTGAAATACACTTGCTTTGCAGTTGACTGCATTTTGATTTGGGTCTTTTCCCTAAAGTAAAATATTTAATTAGTGAACAAGAAGAAATCTAAAGTCTTTCTTTTATGTTTGCTGCATGAACAATTTATTCTAATGTACATTTAAAGTACCATCAGACAATTGAACTGTCCTCAAATTATGTAAGTCTTAGTATGAAAAACATGATACTTGCAATAAAGACTTGCATCATAGAAAGTTTCTGTTCAATACTTTCAACTGCCAGTCATGAGCCATGCCCTTATGCAAGGAACTTCATTCCTTCATCTAGTTTTGTGTTAATCTGCATAAATAATTGCTATTATGTAGCTACAGAACATGGTGATGTTTGTACAACTGCAATCTTTGGTGTTTCTCTACATTTGCTGTTGTTTCTCATGCAAAGAACAGATGCATGAGAACAGATGGAACATCTCATGAGAAATATTGGCTGTGGGGAGATGTTGGTTACATAAAGCTTTTAGGCCTGCAAACTGAAAGTAGAATTTTAGGAAGGAATTTTTGAACTAATTGTTCAAAATTAGTGGGGACATTTCTTAGTCAAAAAAGAAAAAAAAGAAGTAGCTAAGAATGATAGGTGATCCTAAATTACTCCCTCTGCTAATATGGCTGTAAAAGTAATACAGAGAATGCAAGCACCTGCAGTATGAAGATGAAAATTAGGACTGTAGAAATCTGGATGACCACTAAAAATAAAGATACAGATGCAGAAAACTCTTAAGAGTTCTTAGCATTTTGAAAGATCAATTTAAAAATGGATGATAAAAATGGAATTCATTGTATAAGTATAGTGAATACAAGCTGAGATAGGTTTTACTGATTTGCCTGCTAAAACCACAGTGATCCTAAGAATCTCTATACTGGGGTTTTTCAAACTAGGTTGCATAGAATTCTTAGAGGATTTGTATATTTTTTGTGAGATGGGAAAAAACTTGGAATGCACTCACCCATCCATTCTTGCCACCATTCTACTTTACCACTTTCATTTGCTGTGTCAGCAGCATTTGTAAGTGTTTGCTCAGGACGCATTAGGTTGCCTGTTCCTCCCTACCACTTGTATCTCTCATCTTCTCACTTGCACATGCCCAAACCCCTACAAAAGCCCAAACTTTTATGGAGGCAATCACATGTGGTTGGTAGTTCTTTTTCATCAATAAACCATCTTTCCAATCAGCCTCCATGTTTACAGTGTCTTTCTCCCAGCTTGGAACTGAACCAGATGGAAGAGAGAGAAGATAAGAGAAAATGTTATTTTTTGCCCCTGCGAGACTGAGTAATAGAAAAATCTCAGACTTTTTTTAGAACTTTTACCGAGAAATATTGACTGTGGCCTATAGTAACCTGAATGTAATGGGTTCTTCCCTCCCCCCTCCCTCCCCCCTCTCTCCCTCCAAGGTAACTTAGGTGTCTTTTCTTTCTTCTGCACAAAGCTCTTTTAACACTATGCAAGCAATGTTTTCTTAAATCTTTTAAATTAAACTTGCAATCAGCTTGTTTCCTCCTAATTCCCCATCTACTTATTAATTCGATAAGGTTTCTTTTAATCTTTTCCAACTTGTCACTGGGCAAAGGCAGTTTTCATTAATTAAAAAAATAAAGCCCAGAGTCTGGAAAAAAAACCACTATTAATCATCAGTGGAAAAGCTAAATAATTTCAATCTCTGCATTTATTACTTTTTCTTGAATTTTCATCTCACTGCAATCGTTATGGGGTATAAACACCAAATGACTACAGTTTAGTTAGCAATTAACATATAATGTGTGTGTGTGTGTGTATCTGTGTGTGTGTATACAAATGAAAATCTGGAGCTATATAAACTGTTTCTATTATGTTGTTGGAAGAAATATCTTTCTGGGTTCAGTTCCAAGTGGGGAAAAACACTCTGGAAACATGGAGGCTGTTTGGAA
>JANHGC010001360.1:189750-205033 GCA_027560395.1 Boaedon fuliginosus | reverse complement strand
ACTTGGCAGATAGGTAGCAAAGCATAGTAAGAAAAGCACTGTCAGGGTTAGCAAAGGGTAGGTGCCCTTTTTGACCCGTTTTTGGGGTGAAGAGAGGAAACTCTTCAATAACAAGCAGCAACTCTCTATTGAGCACATGCAGATTTACCTCTATTGAGTGTGTGCAAACTGACTGGCACCATATTCAAACCTCTGAGGTGCCATGTTTTATACATATAAATTCCAAAGTTGCCCCAGTGGCAATGGGCCCAAGATACATGGAGCAGCTCACCCTGCCAAGTAAGATCGACTACAATGTTGGAGCGGGTTGCAGGGGCTTAAGAAGGCCCACAAATGGCTACAACCCAGTGCTCCTATCAAGCCCCAACTGCCTTTCCTCAGCTGGCCTTTCCTCAGACACAGCCTTGCCAGAGCAGAGATGTGGGAGGGGGCACCAGGGGCTTCAGAAGCCCTGTAAATCGTAAATGCAGAAGGCACAAATATACTTCTTAAAAAAAAAACCTGGGCAAGGCTGGGTAAGCAGCTAGTGTACACACACACACACGTACACACACACACACACAGAGGGCAGTATAAGGCTCTCAGCAGATCACAAGGTGGTATTGATTTATAACTAACATAAAAGCAACCCTGATGTGAAGTAGTGCCTAGGTTTTATTGTTTTCATGCTACTATACAAAGAACACCCATACCCACATTCATGGTAATGATCTTTTCCTGGAGCAACATAAAAGGTCACTTGTTTATAGGAAAAGAGAAAGATACAAATGATGCAACTGCTGTGCTGGGTCAGGGAAGGAATAAAATTATCCAAGAATGCTAGAGGTGACGTGAGGAAAGCAATAGTAAGACTATGACAACTGTATAGAAGAGGACATGATCCAAGAGGACAATACAAACAATATGAGGCCAAGTCATTTGGTGAGTTGCCATTGCTAATAAAAACATAGGCTTAAAGGGGTCTATTTAGGTTACTGGGTTCAGCCCCTTGCCCATTGCAGGAAGCCAAGTCAAAGCATCCTTGGTAAACAGTGGGGTTGGGTTTTTTTTAGCTAAATCTGACTTCTTTAAGATTATTATTTCACATTTTGTCCTTTAAGATAATAGGTAAACTTCTGTGTAATATTCTACCAGTTGGTTTTGGGCTGAGTTGTTTAAAGAAATAATGCTATAAAGATTCAGATGTTAATTTGAATTTCTTCATTCTGCGCCTGTATGCTATGCCAATTGGCTATAAAAAGAATAGGGGTGTTCTGGGAATAACACTTTGAATTGGCTTCTCTGTGATATTCTGGGAACACTCATTTGCTGCATAGTTCCAGAATTATGCAGGATATTTGAATCTCTGTTGAAGGAGAAAGTAGACAAGAACTCAATTAAAGGAACATGATATGATGTCAGGTACTTCAGACAAACAGACTTCAGATCAGGGGCAGCTCCCATTCCTTTTAGACAGAAATTCCCAGGCTCCTGTGAGTTGAAGATGTGACAAAACTTTCTTGTAACCCAGCTGGTTGCACTGTAATAACATGGCCTTCACTATAAACAAACCCAGTCCATTTCTTCTCTGTCAACGTCCCTTGGCAAGAGTTCCTACAATATTGATGTAGACAGAGTTCATTGTTGCTCCTTGACAAAGATAGGATGGGAACGAATGAACAATACAGCAAACTGCAATGAGCCTATAAAAGCACTTTGAAGAGATAAACCTAGAAGGCCAAAACAAATAATAGGACAAAGCAGTGTGTATTTTGGAAGAGTCAATTCTATCTGATGCCAGTATAAGAAAACACAGAGAAACTATTCAAGCGTTCATATGCTGGTCTGAACAAGGTATTTTATTCCCATATAGGAAGATGTTGATGCCATCCCTCAAATCCCAACTCTGCTTCAGTTCATGCACCTCAGTGCAATAGCACTGAGGATGGCATAGTCTACCAGCTATATGAGTACACTTCTAGGTGGAATACCGAAACAGGATGAATTTGGTATGTCATCATGCTCAACACACTATGAGAAAATGAAATGTTTAGCATAGGGGGCCATTTTGGATAAAACAAAGAGGCTGTTAGGCAATGTTGTTTAACAGTGCATGGTTATAAAGACATTCATTTGGATAAGATCCAGTAAAGCATTCGTGCCTGTAATACAAGGAGTATTGCCTTTTTATAAATAGGCTAATCTGTCTCCAGTGTATGTGTAGATATATTGTTGAGACAACAGAGTCATTAACCCATTGGATTAAATCCAAATTGTTACTTTAATTTAAGGGACTTACATCATAGCTAAGTTGTTCCAAAATCATCAGTTGTGTCTGAGTTCAACAAATTGGTCTGGATCCAAATGGCTGAGATTAGAGGGAAGGAAGAACATCACGTAACTATAAAGTACCAAAAAATTCAAGCTACGACTGGGTCTGAATGCCTGAATTCTGTCCCACCCCCACCCCCAAAGAACCAGCTCTTTCTTCTAGAGCCTGTTATTAAGCTCCCATGGTGTTATCTTTTCTAAGTGTTATATTTATTTATTTTATTAATTTGTACCCCACCCTTGTTTTTACAAATAACTCAAGGTGACAAACATATCAAACACATTCCTCCTCATATTTTCCCCAACAACAACCCTGGGAGGTGGGTTGGGCTGAGAAAGAGTGACTGGCCCAAAGTCACCAAACTGGCTTTCATGGCTAAGCAGGACTTAAACTCACAGCCTCCTGCTTTCTAGCCTAGCTTTAACTGCTAGACAAGAGCATGCAGGAGTTTGCAGAATGTATATTAAAGATAAAATAATATCAAAAGACAGCATGGAAATATTGACCAAGAAACCAGCAAACCATGAGATACATGACTTATGTTAAGAACATTTTAATAGTGAAAAAGTTCAGGGGTGAAATGTTTGCAATCAGCATCTCACTATGAATATCAGAAATTCTCACTATGAATATCAGAAATTCTAACTACATATGCAAATGTATTTATTTACTTATTTATTTACTTACTTATTTGTATAGCCACCCATCTCATAAGAATAACTCTGGATAGTTCATAATAATTAAATTAAGAACCAAAAGAATAAAATAAATAAAACAGCATTCTACTATTTTAAAAAACACAATTAAACACAATCATATAAATCATCATAGAAATTATAATTCCATTTAATATAGCCAAGGCTAATAGCTTCTATTGAACCCCCAGGCATGATGGCACACCACAGTCAAGTCTTCAGGTCCTTCCAAAAGACCAGAATGGTAGGGCCAATTTTAGTAGAAATAACTTTTTAAGGCATTAGCAATGCAACACTGGTGCAATTGTCTATAAGAAGGTTAGTCATTCTCTTCCAGGAACATCTGGGCAATCCAAGAGCTAGATCTGGGCCTAGTATCAGTATCCCCAGAGCATCTCAAAGTTGATGGGGCAAAACATTGGGGCTGTTTTTTTCATTGTTAGGGAGCAAAACAGGTGCCTTCAGTCTTGAAAATGTTCAAGCCACATATTGCATCCTTAAAATTCCTGTTCCTCCTAGAAGACAATGTCCTGCCTCTGCCTATGTTTTGGAATGTGTTCTTCAATGTACCACATAAGCCTTATGTGGCCCTCAAACCAAAGGAGTGAGGAATAATCATTTGATTAATTGGTTCTTATAAAAAATCTGCTGGGATACACACTTTGCAGTAATTAATATACGTTAGCATGCAATTTAGTGTACTGCGCAGAGCCAATTGGGTGACCTTGGCCAGTTGGTCTCTCTCAGCTCTGGGAAGGAGGCACCGGCAAATGACTTCAGAAATCTTGCCAAGAAAATTGCAGGGACTAGATTTTAAGTCAAAAGCAACCAACAAAAATGTTAGTCCAACAAAATGGCTTTGCTAAACATTATAGAAGAAGAAAATAAAATGACATTGTGGGGGTGGAATGGAAGATGTTAATTTCACATGTCCCTTCCTGTATCAATGCCTTCCCCAACTCTACAATAAATCCTCTAAGTAGCAACATAACAGCTGCATTAATACTTGTAGAGTAGTGCTAAGTATAATAGGATACAACTTCTATGTCCTAGCTGTATGTCTGTCACCTGGAATATCAGAAGCATAGAATTACTCAGGTGAGTCATGGTTGTTCTTAAGTACAAATGCTCTGAATTACAAAACATACATTGAACAGCAGTGTACAAATGACCCTTGATTGCTGAGAATTCTTTAGGCAAAAGCTTTAAATCCACAGGGAATGAATTTTAAACTGTGAAATTAATTCGGAACACTAGGCTGTGATCAGAAAATTATGAGGTTAGAATCAGGATCTGACTCTAATACTCAGATTAATATAAATGCAATTTGGATTGAAGACTGGGTCTAGCTATGTCCTTGCTGTCCATCCCCTGTGGATGCATGTGGGAGTGTCAGTTTTGGGAGCTTTCTTTAAACAATAGATGGCTGTTGTCACTGCAGAAATTCCATGACACATCATCCCCGTTGTGTAACCTTTTTGTGAACTAAAAATAGTTCTCTTTATGACAGGAAATTGCCTTGGTGAAATTGCTCAATTTCTAGGTCACTGTAAAGAAGACAAATGCTAATAAGAGAAACTGCTCTTATGTTCCCTGCAATTTCTGAACACTTCAAAGTCCTGAATTATTGAACTTGCTTTACAAGCTGTTTGGAAAGGTTCAGTAACCATAGATGGAAAGGCTTCTACAAAGCTACCCAAGAGACTTTGCACATCGGGGTAGGCAATCCTGAGTTAGCTGGGAAAGAATGAAGTAGCACAGGGCTTTTCTATAAACCTCTCTAGGGTTCCATGAGAAACGAAGGACAAAAAAGCCAAAATCCCAAGTTCATTTGAAAACAGCCAATTTCCTATCACCAGGGCTTTGCTTCTTTATCAGAGCTGTTTTTAACTAACAGTTTTTGAATCTGTTTGAAAACCCATGAATTACGGTGTCATTTGCAAGGAAGGTATTTAGGGAGTGGTCCCAGTCCAGCTATACTAGCTCTGCCCTTGGGCTTTCTTGCTTATTATTTCCAAATCTTGCCGGTCAGTGGACAAACCTGGAATATTTAAAGCAGAGGTGAAAAGATACAAACCCAACTATAGGCAAATGGTCTTATTGCTGGTGTTTAATCACATTCTTCCTGAAAGATAGATATGTAAAGTAAATTTGAGACAGAACTGTACAGTGCACAGTTGCAAACCTTCCTCCTACAAACCTGACTGCAAGTAATCATTTATCTGAAGGAAACACTCCTCCAAACTTCAGTATAAAATAATGCAAAACAAATATGACCCCAATAAATCTAAGGAGAAAACCTATCTTCTCTGAGTGACAAACAGAAGATAAAAATAGACAATTAGAATCAATTATATGAGCTAAGTTAAAGCCCTTGTAAAAAAATCTCTGTACTCAGACACACATACTGGGCTTTCTCCTGGTGCCTGCGGAGGGCAGGAGCAGAGGGGACCTCCTGAATTCCAGGGAGGATTTTTTTCATGAGGCAGTGCCATGACAGAGAAGGCATGCTTCCTAAATCCTAACAACTGATCCTGCTTCACCAAGGGGTCCGAGAGCATGTCTACTGTTCCAGATCTGGTGGGACAGAGAAAGACCACTAAAATTAGGCAGTCCTGCAAGTAATCTGGCCCCATACCACATATAACTTATAAAAATGGTGCCTCATTCAGATGGCATGCAGGGACAAAATAAAACTCCATGTCAGTGCCATTTTAAAAGCTTCAGTTAATCTTCATGATACAACCTTTTCGTAATTCATATGTATTTAAGGTTTGATTTCCATCTCTGGTTCTTGCTAGGACAGGGAGTGCCTGAGGCTTTAGCTGAGATAATACCAAGGCTTTAATTATCTGAATGTTGAGCAACTGCAAAAGTCACTGTACATCTGTCGTAATGCAACCATTATGCCAGGGTTCTTCCATGCGGGAAGGCATATTATTTGGAAAATAAAACTGCCCATCTCACTTCCATAAATTGCCTGATTGGATCATATGATCAACTCTTGTCATTTACGCGGACTGATATCTCCTAAGGCTTTTGTTAATGGTTAAATAACACATAGAATTTTATTGCTTAGGGAATGATTGCTTCATAGTCCAAAATGCCATCTTGATATGTTTATTATGATGCCTTCAAGAGTTTCAATCAATAAATAGGAGGAAAACAGTGGGATTGCATGAGTGTGTTGATGATGTGAACATAAGGAAGGGGAAGGTAATCTGGGCTATGCATAAAGGTGAAAGCAGGACCTCAAAATAATCATGACAACATATCTTACTACTGCTGACTTGAGCCTTAGATTTGGTACAAAAGAATTTGATATGTATCTCAAATACTATCTTCTTAATAGGTAGTTTTTAGGTTTCTCCCCTTTGTAGGATGTTAAATGATAGTTGTGTCTCAAGAGTCTCTTTGGGGGATGAAAGGAATAATTGAGATTGTCAAAGCCTCACAGGAGAGATGCTCTATTCTTCACATTTTCTGTTGTTTAGAGATTGTATCTTTTTGCCCTTTAGTCCTGTTAGGATATCAACTAAAACCTATTCTAAAAATTTCCAGCCTTGATTTGTACTTGTACTTGATTTGTACTTGTACTTGATTTGTTCCAGTAAAAGCAGAGTTGTCTCTTAGTGGTCATGTTGGCTACTATACCTCTGGATGAAAATGGAGCATTATCTAGGCTAGTTTACTCATGTCATAGGTGAATTCACTGCTAAGGAAGAATGAGTTTAGCTAGTTGAGCCATAGAAAAGAGGTGTGGATGAACACACATATAACAAGAAAAACTCTTATGGCTAGGGCTGTATTCTTGTGAACTCTGTGTTACTGTAACATCCTGAGTGTTTGAGATGATTCTCCTTATCTTTGTTCCCTTTGACTTCCAGAAGCAGAGTTGCCAAAGGGGTGTCTACTAAGAGAATTGTGGATGGAATGCAGGATGGAATAGGGCAATAGGGGAGAGAGTACTTGGAAGAGCCCAAAGGTGCTTTTTTCAAGAGGCAGCTGGACTTTCTGGTTTTTCTTTGAAGACATTTTGCTTCTCATCCAAGAAGCTTCTTCAGAACTCCAGAAAAACTAGTTGCCTCTTGAATAAAGCACCTTTGGGACAATCATGACCTGGATGACTGAGAATATCTCCATAGACACGTAGTTGGAAGAACCATTGAATCAGGTCCACCACAGTGATGTTCCAGTAAAAAGTAATGAGGAGGGAGGATTGGGCATCCAGTGCTGCTGGATTTCATTCTGTTCAATGCCTGGGGGATCTGGCTCCGTGGTGAACTAGCTGTGAGATTTCTGAAGGCTATCAGCAGCATGTGGCTTGTGGCTAGCAGGGTGGTAACCATGATCATGTATCCCTGAGGAAAACATGGTAATGAATTTTTTTTTGCCCAACCAGTGGAGCCCAATCATCTTGTTTAACCCCAACCACCAGAGAAACTCTTTGATATGACCATGGACAGTGAGTTGTTACCTGGAATACACTGGTCAGAGTGTCTGCTAAAGTCTAAGAAGAGGGGAAAAGGTTCAATCATACATGATCCCTGAACTAAAAGAGGGACTGAATTACAGTTGGATTCAATAAAATTTAAACATTGCTTGTTCTTATTGCCTTGTTGCTTTCTGTTGCTTATCTCCAACTTTATAGAATGTAGATTGGACTACATTTTACTGGCTTTGTCCAACTGAGGATAATATAGCAACTATGATGTCCTAGGCCCAACCAGCAAATTGGACATTATCTAGAAACTAAACCTATCTCCTCAAAAATGTCGATAGAATTAAATGATTACATGAAATAATCTCTTTTTCCCTCCCTTCCTCTCTCTCTGTGTTTGTGTGTGTGTTTATTATGCCATTTCCAGTACTGTATCAGTATCAGGAATCAAAGAGCTTTGAGACCAGTGCAATGTTTTGCCTCCTGAAACAAAACATGCAAGTGACAAAAAAAATTCCACTGATTGCTCTATACATTATGCAGCAAGAAGGAACAGAATTTGAAAAATCCATGTCCATCTATTCTATTCACAGCATTTTTGTCCAGCCTGTTGCATTTCAGATGTGTCACATAAAAATTCAGATCAGACAATAGCAACTTTTGTTGGAATGACAAGAACTATAATTTAATGCAAAATATTGGTCCATCCTCAAGCAGTGAGGAGTTCCAGTGATTCAACTGGAAAACCACACTTACATTATATCTGGTTGCACAACAGCTGGGCTGAAAACACAGTGGTTGAGCTGCCAGATACAACAATATTAGGGGATCACAGTACAAAACTAGAACTTTTCTTGGTGTGGTCCTTTAAAAAGCAAACAATTTAAACAGAAGAGGGAAAATATTTAGCATATAATTCAGTTTTAAAATATAGAGCATATTGCCTGGATACAGGACATAGGTGACATTTCTTGAAGCAAAATGATAAAAGTATAGATGAAAATGCTGTATTAATGTAAAGAATAGTTTCTTAAGACATTTAGAAAGTTAAAGAAAGCCTTATTCAGACAGAGTGAGAGCTCACTCTCTCTACCACATCTCAATCTTTCCTCAGCCCAATTAGATTAGGCATCTCAATTGTATTTCGATAGTTTAGCTATGCTGTCATATGTAAAGCTGAGAGAAAAAACCATATAATACCAAGCAATGGAGGCAGATATTTTTTTATGTGTGGATTTATATCTCATCTTTCCACCATCAGGTCCATATAGAACACATAATATTTGCCTTTTCTAATGTTATCCACATAGTAATTTTCTGGGTTGTTAAACTGGTGGGTGCGTCACGTGCAGGCCAGGTCCGTGAATGGGGAAAATGTTGCGAAACTTTATGTGACAGCAATGTGACAGCGCAAGTTTGACACCCGTGGCTTAGGCTGTCAGATGGTGATTGAACCTATCCAGTGGCAGAATTCAGTTCCCATGGCAGAATCAGGACCAGGATATAAACCAGGGTCATTCCCAGTCTTAATCCAATTGTAATTGTTACATTACTTTGAAAGCAATAAGGAAAACTGAAGGTTAAATATTGTTAAAAGGTGACAGGGTAGAATGCCGTAATATATACAGAAAGTAAATATTCTTGGAACATGTGGCTTAAGGACAAGTTTTCTAAAGGTTCTTTGCTCCATTCTGTCTACTTGATTTTCTGAACAGTTCCTTCACAGACAGCTGAACAGTTCCTTCAGACAGCTATTGCACTGTCACATGAGTGTCTCTTTTATTTTGTCCTTGTTCAAAGTATCTTTCTAGGATCTCCATAAAACCCCATAAACTGACTTTAGAAGTTACCATGTGGGTTTCCCTAGTTTGGCCAAAGGGAAATATTTCAGTGAGAGGCTGCTGATTCTTTCTGAAATACACCCTCTTTACTGCAAAAGCAAATATACAAAACAAAAAACAAAAACAAATAGAACTGTCTGCCCAAAGGCCTACGGCTAAAGCAGGTGTTTCTTTCCACGGTTCTTTCCCTGGCTCAAGGCCTGTGACGCTTTTGATCCTTTCACAGGAGCTGGTAGCCATTGTAGCTTGGCCACCAGGGGGCCTGTGGTGCAACAAAAGGGGATTGAAATGAATTACTGATTTTTTTTTCTTTTTTAATTCTGCCCAGAGATCTGAGGGAATAAACAGCAGCAGTGAGCTGCAAAGCAGAGCAAAGTGTCTCTCTGTCTTCGCTCAAGCTGGACTGAAACTCCAATCTCCTCATTTACTCTCTTCCATGTCCCCGGCCCTCTTTTAAGAGCGCAAGTAAAAGTGAAGAAACTTTTTCTTTTTCTCACTGAGGCAGTGACATCTCTGTTCATCCGGTGAATTGCTTTCTCTGTGTCTCTTCTCTTCACCTCTGTTTTACAGAAAGAAGGATGTCTTTCCCTTGGACAGGTATGCTTTTGCTTAGTTTTCTGCAGCCACTGGAACCCCTGATGAAAGAAGGAACTCTCCCATTTATTGAAGAAAACTATGCACCCTCCAGAATGGAGGCAGAGGCTGGAAAAGATCACTTAAAAAGACACATCAACTCCAAAGGCGTCCTGATGGAGTTACTTGGAGAACTGGGAAGGATGAGAGACTCAGAACCAACTGGCAATCATGAAGAGCAACAGTTCTCAGAAGAACAGCTGAGGTGGAGAAGAACACGTAGAGGAACAAAAGATGATGATGCCAAGTCAGTTCAGCAATACGTTCCAGGAGTCAAAGTAGAATTTCCTCGGCCTGCAAACCCAGCCACTTTACAGCCAACAAAACCTCCAGCTCCATCTAGCACAGATCTTTTTGAACCCCACCAACAGAGCCCGGCGGTCTATGGTAATAGAGAGGCCCAGGTTAATAGAACTGTGGCACTAGGAAAGCGTTTTCAGATACAGAACCCTCTCTATCCAGTGACAGAAAGCTCTTATAGCGCTTATGCTGTCATGTTCCTGTCCCTCATTGTCTTTGCTGTGGGCATCGTTGGAAATCTCTCGGTCATGTGCATTGTCTGGCATAACTACTATATGAAAAGTGCCTGGAATTCCATTTTGGCCAGTCTTGCTTTCTGGGATTTCCTTATCCTCTTCTTCTGCTTACCTGTGGTCATCTTCAATGAAATTACCAAGAAGAGACTGCTGGGAAACTTCTCCTGTCGCCTTGTGCCCTTCATGGAGGTAAGAGTTTCCTCTGCTAACCTCTAGTATGTATCATCAACAACTTTGTGTCTTTGGTTGAGGAAGAGAGGGATAATGTTATTTGTGCTTGGCCAGCTTTATGTTTTGAATTTGACTTAATCCCATGTCATTTGGCTTATTAATACTCAATAAGATGAGCTTTCCTAACATCAAGTTTGAGGAGTGATTGATTGATTGAAGAGCTATAAAAAACACCATCTCTGTTTCAAAGAGGATGACAAAAATGGGAAAAATGGAAGCAAGCAGAGTTATGCTTATTTCAATGCCAATTATTTGATGAGAAGAATATTTCTGTGTTGACCCCAGAGATACAAAATGGAAGCTGTGGCTTATATTTCCAGGAGATAATCATGTGCAATTTTTATGCAATCATTAATAATTAATATAAATGATTCAATAATTAATATTAATGTTATAAAAGACTGTCCAGCAGCTTAGTATCTTCCATGTAGATAGGACTAATGTATAGAAAACAACAGGTTAGGAGATGCTGCATTAATAAATGAAAACTAGGTACTTCTCACATCAAGATTATAAAAGTGGGGCTTTAAAATTACCTCAAGAAAGAAAATCTTAATTAAAAAGAGTAAGTGGATCTAATGCTTGTGCTGAATCTATAATTAGGAGGTATAGGCCTCCTGCAGCCTGACATCTCAAGACCTAGATGCAAGCCATCATTCTTTAGAGATCATGCACATTTAATTACACTGAGTAAAGTTTCTTCTATAATTCAAGCCTGAGAATTCTGAAAGGGAATGCCAGACTAAGAGAAATTCTTGCCCAATGGATACAGTGCATTTCAGATTATACCTGCTCATCACAGACACAGGCAAGAGATAGACAGGAACCCAGGATGAAAAGGAAACAAGTCAAGTTTTTTTCTAGAAGTAAAAGATTATCACTTGTAATTGGTTGAAGACCATTTAACTCTGAAAGGATGGTCTCCCTTAAATTATTCTCCCTGAACCAGATAATTTTACTTTTAATAGGTCAAAATGATAGCAAGTAAAGGCTTTGCTATTATTGAATCATTGCCTAAAAATGTTGAATTTCTTCTGAGGACAGGACAATAGTTATTCTAATTTTAAAAAAATCTCAGGGACTGTTTAAATTAATAAAGAGTTACTAACTACCTTAATCAAGGCAAATGACAAATACTTGGAAGACATATAACCAGGGTGAAGAATTTATGGGTCTCTGAATATTGCTGAACTACAGCTATCAGCATCCCTGGTTATATCCAGCAATACCCAGTGAGAGAGAGTTTGGGGTATATATCATCTTGAACTTAATCTCATAAAGATACGCTGAGAGAAGGAGATGTTGAATGAAATGACCTTTACAATTGATCATAAATCTGTACAAAACCTGCTGTAGTGTAAAAATTCAGCCTTGCGACTCATGAAGGTTACATGTCTTTCCTCATGAATTCCCTAGGAGTTGGGTTTCTCCTAAGATGAAAAGGAGACGAAAGGAGGAGTTGTGTTCTGAACAATGTGAAGTTTCCATGGAAAATCTATTTGGCTGAAATGTATTACCATGGAGTCTTTGTTAATAAGGGCAGGATAATAAAAGCCATTTTAATTTTCTTTCAACGGTGCCACAGGATAATATTCTCAGAAATACTCTCAGAACAGCTTCAGTGTTCTTAAACAAAGGAACATCTTATGGCAAGGTTAGATTATTCTGAAACCAAAAGTCAGTGTATTTTATCTAATTTAAAAGGTATCAGGCACACTGTCTCTGCTCTTGGTTCTTCTTCACTTCTCTGAACTAGGGATTTACAAAAACATAGTTAACTAGATATGATTGCAACAGCCTTACTTCTATAAATCCAAATCTCACCATAACACTTAGGAATGGATTGCAAGGATGGTTACATTGAATTCAGCCTTCCACAATCTTGTCATTAGATGCTTGTTTGTTTGTTTATTATTTAATTTATTAGCCATTCTACCAACAGACTTAAATATCTATGGTATCAGCTGGCTGCCACACCAAAACTAAGCATCACTGGAGTAAAACCTAGGCAGAGATCAGCACCAATAAAAACCTGCTGAAGTGGTTGGGCTGGAAACTAATTTACAGGGTCTGTGCTACCATCACACTTATCCTCAAGCCTTTGATTTACTTGGAAAGATATCTATTTAGATTAGGCTATATGGAATAATGTCTTGGGCCTGACATACACAATTACAAAATTGGAAGGGATCTCAGAAATCACCTAGCTCATTGTCATAGATCCACTAGACTAGAGCATCACTGGGAAATCACCCCTATCCATACTCTGCCTGGGCATCAAACAAAGAAGACTACACCAGTGACAGTCTATTCCACTGGTTTACTGCATAGTGTACAGAGTCATAAAATTGCTCCTGATACCTGGCCTAAATCTACATACTTATAGCTTTAACTAATTTATTATGGTCCCATCCTCTAGGGAAATAGAGAATAGGTTCAATCTCTTATACTCTATTAGACATGAAAAAAACATTGTGTAGTGGATGTGGAACAACAGAAGATAGAAGTGGGCTGCTTATTTAGTAGTATCTAACCATTCCATCTAATAGATTGTCATGGAGAAAAATCTATTCATCATGGTTTACTCAGTAAAGTTAACTGTGGGTTGACATTTTCTATGAACACAGCAACACTTTTCAGAATTATCACTGGGTCCTGAGCCATATTGTAATTAGAGTACAATTGTGTTCAATGACAGGCATTGGATTCATATGTTGTTTTTAACATGATTATTGGTTTAATATATTTTCTGACTTATACATTGAATTATAAGCGAGCCAATAGTTTAAAACCCCCAAACCAAATTAACAGAAACCAAGTCTAGAATGCTGTATGGTAGGCTTTAAGTAATTTGGCTAAGTGTGCTATATGAAAATAGATATTGTTAATTTTTAATGACTATTTTAAAAGTTTTTTTTTAATATTTAATATTATGTAAGCCATCTTGGGAAAATCAAAAACCAGCATACGCATTTAATAGAATAAAATAAAATAATTGAAACAATTATCTACTCCTTTTATTATTATTTATAACTTTGATTCATTCCACTCATTTTCTGGTGAACCTTTTTAGTGAATTTTGAACTGTGAGTTCTTTAAAAGACACTATAAGATAGTGCCATAATATTAATGTGCAAAACTGGAACATTTACAAAGCAAGAAACAATGGGGTGTGAATCTGTGTTTCTATAATATCTAAGATATAATTTCAAAAGACCAGGTTCCTTGTGTCTTCAAGAAAGCAGTTGGAAGAAAGAAGTTGGAATGAGGTAGGATTAGACATACTGAAAATAAAGTTTGTTTAGACTGAAAATGGACTGTCATGGTCTATATCTGATGTGAACATTGAGATGTGATCGTTTACCCACAAGTTATTTTCTATCAAACATAATCAATAGATTGTCCTTCCTTATAAACTGCAATGTTTCAACATAATTTCCATAGCTTCCCTGCTCAGTCCAGGAGGATATGAGAGCAAAGCAGGCGATGGACATCTGTGAATGATTCAGAGTTTGACTAAGGGGACAGCAGAGTACATGAAGGAGGCAGGGTAAACAATGAGTCTTTGATGTAATGTGACAAGGACACTAACAGTTGGACACATCAAAAGCCCATTGCAAAATAAGAACACACAATCATAGGTCAAGTACTTATTCTTGCAATCAACAAATCCTATTACTGCCAGAAACCATGCTATGAAAAATCTAGGCAGATTTAGGTTTTCTATGCAGTTTTTTTTCTATCAGGCTGAAAGTTAAACCAGAGTTACAAGATCTAGGCTACAAAACATTACATGACAGAAGATGGTGGCAAAGAGGAGTGAATAACCTAATGCTTTGCTGCCATCTACTGATCTTAAGGGTTTTTGCAGTCCAGATGTAATAGACCTACTAACATTAAGCACTGGCCATCTTCATATTTATTCATTCAGATGATTTTCCTGTTAGATAGGGCAATAGGATATTTCATCTTGTTTCTATGAAAAGTTGAAGTGCATTATTTGATTTAAACTACCAGATTCTGATAATCACTGATGTATTCGTGATTTGTTTATTTTGGCTAGTTTTTATCTTCTAGGAAAAAAGGACATCTGCAATTCTGCATGGAATTCTATGAACCAATAGCTTCTCTTTTGCAAAAATTGTTCTGTATCATTGTGTTTGGTTTTGCATTTAAGAGGCATGCAGCTATCCCTATCAGAAAACAGCAAAGGTGTCTTGAAAGGGATAATTTCAAGATGTCCCGGTACCTGGAGGCTGTGAGGGTCTGAATGGGGACTAACAGACTCAGAGTCAACCCAGACAAAACCAAGTGGCTTTATGTACTGCCTCCATGTGATCCAGTTGAATTCCCATCCTTGGAGCTGGGGGGAGAGAAATTGCTCTCCTCGGACCGGGTTCACAACTTGGGAGTCCTCCTGGATCCACAGCTTCAATTTGACCACCATCTGAGGGCTGTGACCAGGGGGGCCTTCGCATAGGTTCGCCTATTGCACCAGCTGCGACTCTTCCTGGACCAGGGGGCACTACATACGGTTGCTCATGCCCTTGTCATCTCTAGGTTGGACTACTGCAACGCGCTCTACATGGGGCTGC
>JANHGC010001360.1:170510-189650 GCA_027560395.1 Boaedon fuliginosus | reverse complement strand
CCATCAAGCATGGACCTGATCATCTGTCCCCCCATTCCCTCTAGTGTTTTGATTGAGTGAGTGCATGAGTTTTTGATCTTATTGTATAGGAATTGTTTTTAAATGTGTTGTTCGGCCGCCTCGAGAGTTGCATTTTGCTATGCTGTACTCTTTTCAAACTATGAGCTGTCTTTGGGTTCATAGTTTCATAGAATTCACAGAAAATTACCTTGACCAATAGCATTTAGACTTATATATCACTTCACAGAGATGGGCTGCACATACTTTTAACAACCGGTTTGCCGAAAATGTGAGCGTGCGCGTGCATGCCCCCTTTGCCCCACCACAGGCTGGTCCTTTGCTGTTTCCGGGGCAGCCCTGCGGACCAGATCTAAGCACCCCGTATTCCAGATCTGTCCCCTGGGCCTTGAGTTTGACACCCCTGATCTACACCTTAATGAATATATTCATTTTGAAGACATCCTCCTGTTTGCTGCATTTCGCTGACACGGATACCCAGCTTGAAATCTTTCCCAAAGGTGCTTTTTCAAGAGGCAACTGGACTTTCTGGTTTTTCTTTGAAGATGTTTCCAAGAAGCTTCTTTGGCTCTGACTGGATGGTGGGGAATCTTGAAAAAGCACGTTTGGGACCACCATGACCTAGATGACAGAAAATCTCCCTAGACATCTTGAAACTTCTTAACTTACTGTTTGTTTTAGAAACAGTTGATGGTACAACCTAACTGGATATTCATTCAGACATCATTGTACTATCCAGCAGAAGTAGCCATGCAACCTCCGCAGTAATTTACTAAGTCCTTCAAATCATATAGCATAACTGCTTGGAACATCAAATTCTTTATTTAGTTTGGCTTTTCAAACAAGCTGTCCATAAACCCCATCTTTCTTTAGCATTCATCAGTATGATGGCCACAAATATGAATATGGCCTTGCCTCAATTTTTTTAAGCATCCATTGAAAGCTCATAGTTTAATAAATCCATGAAAGATTGTACCCTGGAATTGCTCTGTTTTGTGCCAGTTTGGCTGCAGTTCAAAGGACATGGGACAGGGAAATGGGGTGGGGGCAGGGAAGAATAAAGAAAGTAAGCCTCTTTGCTTAATTTCCAAAGCTTCCGGTGTTAAATGAATGTCCCTTTTTCCTCTGAGAAGTGAGCGGGTGCCTGCAATTAGGGCCCAGAGCTCTTCAGCAGTCTATGAACAACTGTCCAAGTGAGGCGTAGTATTTCCTGAACCCAAGGAAAGCACAGCATTTGTAATGGAGAGTGTTGTGCAAGGAGGCGAGCCCTCCCTCCACCACCCCCTGGCTGATATTTATTCATGTTCTACATTGTCTGTCCAACCCACCCACCCAGTGTTTGGCATTTTCTCCTCCATGCTTTGCCATCTTCCCTTTTGGCAGACAAGGATGTTTTCCTGGGATTCTGAATGCAGCGGAAATTAACAAAAGCTAGTTTGGGACATCAACAAACTTATTTAACTCATTTGATGCTGAGAAAGTAGATGCATTTTGACTCAGTGAATTTTTCTGGAAAGGACCAAAGGTTGCTTAAGGAGTACTAACTAATGACCTAAGAATCTCTGTTGATCTTCTAAGGTGTTTCTCCCATTGGTTTTTCCTTATTAATTTCCCTCTGTAAATAGAAGCATGTAGATCAGGGAAGCATGATATACAAGGAACAGAATAAAGGGATGAGAGACAAAAAGCTTTTAGTAAACACATCCATTTTGGTCGAATGGTTTTTTTTTAGTGGTAGAGAATATCATGCAAACTACTGTATAAGGGAAAAATTCTAATCTAGTCTTTCACTTCCATATACATCTTCTACAATATTTACACAGATGGCCCAAAGTTTTTTAAGCAAAGGTGCATTTTCAATTTGACTCTGTCCTTCTACAGCGTATTCAGCTATATTCCATTATATGTATAATCATTGGGAAGATAGATACACACAGACACACAGACACAGAGACACAGAGAGAAAGACAGAGAGAGAAACAGAGAGAAACAGAGACACAGAGAGAAACACAGAAAGAGAGATGCAGAGAGACAGAGAGAGATAGTGTATATTACTCCTTTTTAATTACATTTGTTAGTAAAGGTTTTCCAATCCACTTGATTTTTGTGTCACTGTACTGCTGTACAGTACTACATAGTATTTATCCTGTAATTATGTAGGGACAGTGTCTTTGAGTCAGTTCAACTCCTAACAACCACATGGATATATCTATGCAGTTTTCTTGACAGTAATATGGAACTGTTTGCCATTGTTTATTCCTGGGATTTTTAAAAACTTTTTATTGATGAGTGGTTTCCCATCCAAGAACCAACCAGGCTTGAAACTACTTAGCTTCTGAGCCATGTGCTGGCACCTGCTGAGACAGATACTAAAGAAAGACAAGGAGTGATGTCATAGTCAGCAGAAATTCATTCCATATTCACATTATAGTTTTCAAAATTGAATGTTTGCAAAGAAATGAGGTGTATCCCTTCTTCATTTGTTGATTAAAATTAAAATAGAAGTGCAAACAGTGCTGAAAGTGCCAAAACTATTTTTAAGTCTGCAAGATCTATTTTCATGTGAACCAAATTAAGCCAGCTGCAAAACAGAAGTTATAGGATGTAGAAACTGAAATGAGTATAAAGCAATCTGAAAATGTCCCAAGTCCCAAAATGGTTCCTGTTATCACGGTGAAATTCTCACATGCTTCTCCTTCCTAACAAGCCCACACTTGATTTTAAGGCTCTAATTGAGGAAGAATGGCTTTCTGCTGTTCACATTGCTTTATTATTAGGAGTTAGTAACTTTCGTGATCTACTGCCAACTATTCAAAGGTCTCTTTCTGCTCGCTTTGAATATAAGGAATCCAAAAAAGGATGGAAGTATAAAAGAGGAGGGGAAATTTGTAATACTGGAGCAGGAAAGCAATATTGTTACATAGATTGATATTTTAAAGAAATAAAGAATTAGAAAATCAACCACATATCAATGTCCATACATTTAGTTTTATTAAACAATGTTGGATCCAAGTGTCCTCATACATTGCAAAGAACTGGGAAGTAGCTAAGAAAAGATAGCAAATAGAGAGTTAGGAGCATTTTTTTCATATCCTCATGGTTAAGGAAAGTCAATATGTTTGTTTTAAAATGATACAAAATGATCTTTACTAGGCTGCATCTACCATGCTGATACTTGTAGTTACTAAACAAATGTAGGGAAATGTCTATGGAGATTCTCAGTCATCCAGATCATGATTGTCCCAAAGGTGTTTTTTCAAGAGGCAACTGGACTTTCTGAGCTGAAGAAGCTTCTTGGATGAGAAGTGAAACGCCTTCAAAGAAAAAAACCAGAAAGTCCAGTTGCCTCTTTAAAAAAAGCACTTTTGGGACAAATGTAGTGAAACGTTTTGGGAAACACGGTGCATTACACAACCTCAGCATCAACTCTACATGGAAATGTTCAAAGCCAATATATCACAGTCCTTGGTAGACCTGATCCCCCAAATATGACTTTCTGATATTTTAGGTTTAGGTTACAGAATTAAATGGGATCATTATTCTCATAACACACACTAATATTTAAATATGCATCTTTCCATTTGGGGATATTTGCCATCTCCCATGCTGCTATCCTTATTCTGAAGTATTGCACAAACTTGTATAGTTGCTCTTGAAGCATTTACAAAGTGCTGGAGACTGGAATGACTTTCCCTGTTTTGTACATCCCATTTTATTTTGGCATAATTTGGGACCTGCATTATTCTGCATGGTAAATGAATTTTCTATGCTAGAGACAGGGTTTACTTTTTTCTTTGAAACCCTTTTGCACAAAATTGAAAAACATCTGTATTTCCTCACTAACTTAAAAGTTGAGAGGCAAATGTTTTATTTCTCTCTTTGACCATCTTAGTTCAACCACTTCTCTTTGTTATACTCCTAGGTGACTTCTCTGGGAATCACCACCTTCAGCCTCTGTGCCTTGGGCATTGACAGATTCCATGCGGCTACCAGCCCTCAAGCCAAGCTCCGTCCAATTGAACACTGCCACTCCATCATTGCCAAGCTGGCTGTCATCTGGGTGGGTTCCATGACCCTTTCAATCCCAGAGCTCCTTCTTTGGCAGCTGGCACAGGATACCTCACCAGTCTCTGGTGTCGTGTCTGACTACTGCACAATGAAACCTTTTCAGGAGCTGCCCGAGTCCATTTACTCTCTAGTTCTCACTTACCAGAATGCTAGGATGTGGTGGTATTTTGGATGCTACTTCTGCCTGCCAATCCTCTTTACCGTCAGCTGCCAGCTTGTCACCAGAAGGATCAGCAGCTCAGAGAAGACTGAATGCCGTGGCAATAAGCATGGGCAGGGTGAGAGCCAACTCAACTGCACAGTGATTGGCCTGACAGTGATCTATGGTCTCTGCACCATTCCTGAAAATGTCAGTAATATTGTTGTGGCCTATCTGTCTCCGGACATGACAAAACAGACCCTGGACCTATTAAGTTTGGTCAACCAGTTCTTCCTTTTCTTCAAATGTTCAGTTACTCCTGTGCTTCTACTGTGCCTTTGCAAACCCCTGGGGCAGGCCTTCATGGACTGCTGCTGCTGCTGCTGTGATGAATGTGGTCAAGAAACTACTTCCAGTGATGGTGGTTCTGAAAGCAAAATCAAAACCGAGATGTCCTCAAATATTTTCTTTGACAAGACCCGAGAGTCACCTCCCCCTGTAGGGGCCATTGGCACTCCATGCTAAGTTCAATCATCCTAGTGGTAGACCAACAGCAGTTCTTCCGCTACCTTTTCCCAAGACCAAAAGTTGTGATTTTCTTTTAGTATTAATTGGTGAAAGAGCTGGCCACTGGAGGTGGGAGCTGGTGTCTATCACTTGCTTGTTCCAGCACTGTCTTGTAAGAACAACTTAGGAACAAGGCATCACCAATAGCTACTGTATCTCTTCTCTGCTGAACAGTTACCAAGGGTGCCATTGACTCCCTGATCAACCATGACTAGAAAGGCTGCTGTTCTGAATGCAAAAGATGCTGTGAAAAGGCCCACTTGCAACCCTTTCCAGAACGGAGAAATCACCTGTTTCAAAAGAGTTCATAGTACGAACTAACCTATTCTGCACTGATGCAGGACCTTACTGTCCTCTTCTTCAGGTCTGCCCCAGAGACAGCCTTGTATACGAAGTCAACACTATCTTAGCCTCAATAAACCAGTAGACTAAGTAGAAAAAGGTTCCAGTCACTTTATTCAAAATGTGGTAGGACAATCATTCTGTCGCTATTTCTCAAAAAAGTGAATTTGTTCACACTGTATGAACTAGAATTCTTGTTTAACCAAGGAATCACGATTTTTCACCAGGTTTTACTATATCTTGTGTTATTGGGGAGGAGGGGGAGCGGAGTCGGATGATTTTTTTTTTTAAAAAAATTCACACTAAAGACCCCAAACCGGGGACCCCAGACCCCAGACTTGATATATATCCATGGTTTCAGGTGACTACCATCACATGCTCTATTTTAGTGTAGATCAATTAACTCATTGTGGCATCAATGGCAGCTTTCTTGGCAATTTTTCTCTATTGTCGGACATCCAATTTGTTTTCTTCCATTTCTTAACCTCTTTTCATTTCTTAAGTCTCTTTTCATATTCATTTTTACCAACCTCTTTATTTCATTCTACAATTCCTCGGTTTCCTATTAATGAGGCTCAGAATTTCAAAGTGAAGGCTGATGTTTTCCTTCAAAATGAGGGTCAAGATTGTACCGCTAGGAACTGCTTGGCTTTGTTCTTCTGCTTTAGTTCTTTCATTTGGAACATGCACATGATTTGTTCCACAATTATCTCCTGGCTCTTTGTTGTCGCAGTTGAGATTTTCCACTTCCTTGTGACAACACTATAAAGGTAGTCCTGACTTATAACCACAGTTGGGACTGGAACTTCTGTCACTAAGCAATGTGATTTTGTTAAGTAAGTTACACCCAATTTTATGACATTTTCCTGCCATATTCATTAAACAGATCACACAACTGTTAAGTAAATCCAGTTTCCCCTACTGACTTTGCTTTTTGGAAGCCCACCCGCCTCCTCCGAGAAGGTTGTAAATGGTGATCATGTAATTCTGGGATGCTGAAATTATCATAAATACATGTTGGTTGCTATTTAATCATGTGACCATGGAGATGGTGCAATGGTCCTAAGTGCAAAGACCAATTGTAAGTCGATTTTCTCAATGCTATCGTAACTTCGAGTGGTTGTAGGTCGAGACTACCTGTAGTCAATTTTATTTCTGTGAACTCTATCTGATGATGTCTGCATAGACGCGTGTTATTTTGGTTGCTGCAAAACTGTTAGCAGTGAAGAAATAGCAATGAAGAAATCCTTAGATTGGCAGAAACAGGTACAGGCAGTCCTAATTTAACAACAGTAATTGGGATAGGAAACTCTGTTAAGCAATGCAATTGTAAGTTGAAAAACCATATGACTGTGCCATTCATTAATCATGACCTCACAACAGATTTTATATGAAAGAAAGTGTCACAGAATATAGACAAGAGATGAACTATGAGTAGCACCAAGAAGCAGCAAGCTTGAATTAAGCAACATGAGATGCCTCTGTCAAGCAATTTTCTAGCCTTCTCTATATCTTCTCTATTAATCTAGCCTCTCCAAATCTGGTCCCCTGTAAATATATTGGAATATAACTACTATCATCCCCTGATAGATTGGCAAAGGATGTTCTAAACCATCCTTCCCCTGCAAGAATGCAATAAATGCAGCCCCACAAATAAATAAGGAACACCTAATGGAGTAGCATCTGTTGCTGTGCATCCTCTTACTATTTTGCCCTTCTCTTGATTGGCCCTCCAGCAGAGTACACAATACTTAACACATTAAAGGAAAAAACCATTTTTGTGTTTTAAACTACAGGGGCAGGAGATGACATATGGCCTTCTAGAGTTCTGAGCCCCATTTCCTTTCAGCACTTGACAGCACCATTTTGGACTGTAAACACTGGAATTCAACCATATATAGAGGCCCGTGTATTGTTCTATACCTACAAGTAGGCTGTTTATTACACTTGATTCAAGGGAGGGCAATTTTTTCTTCCCCCGAGGCGATCAGTTTCAAATCGCTTTGTGAACAGGTCTGAAGGAAATAGTGAGTGTGATATCAATTCTAGTTTGGTTTTGGGTTTGGTTTTTTTGTTTTTTGGATCTGCTCTCTTCCCTCTCCCTAACATTATGTTGTGAGAACAGAACAAATAGCTACTAAACCTTTTTTCATAGAAAGATTTTTAAATTAGACCAAATATTGGTCATCCCTGCATTAGTGACCCCTCCCACTGGATAGCAATGCATTGATCTCCTGTTCCTTCTAGGAACACAGACTTCTTGTTTCTTAGCTACTGTTCAAAATTTGTCTTTATTTGTTTCCTGAGATTTAGTATCGTTATCTCAAGACTAGAAACACTGGTGTCCAAAAGAAGAGAAATCTAACTCCAGGTATACAACCAAATAATAAGAGTTATACAATTGAGCAATTCAATCTAAACTAAATGTTAGCTCTGGACTATCTTGTGACTTTAACATTTAGAGCAATAGTAGGTGAAATTGTTGTTGCCATGGAGATGAAGAAATAGGAAATACTGAACATCCTTGAATGTTATTCAGCTCTTAAAGGTAAAGAAATTTTCAGATAGTACTAAACTACAATACTTTTATTTATTTATTTATTAGATTTATACCCCGCCTCTCTTCCCTGGTCAAGGGAAACTCGAGATGGCTAATACCCAGTCAATCCAATCATTATTATGGGGTTGGTGGAAATTAAGTGTCTAATATTTGAAAAATTGATATATTTCACCCTGTCTTAAAGGTACAGTCATATGTCAAGGAGGAAACGCAGTTAGTTTCTTCCTATTCAGTATCAGAAAGCAAAGCTTTCGCATCAGAATTCCTGATAGTTGCTATAGGTTTTATGCTATAAAGTCATAATTCTGCATAGAATATGAATTGGAAGTGCTATGCAAGGATATAGTGTAATATTTAATGCTCTGTCAGAAGCAGGAAAGTACTGTATCCCCAAGAAGTAATTATCCAGCCTTTGCTTGAAAATCTATGAGGAAGAACTTATCTGTCCCAGAATCCATTTTAATGATGTTCTTACTATCAGCAGGTGTCTTTGCAAGACAAGCTTTTCAAGGGTTATTTAACCAGTCAACATTGGGACTATACAATGCTGAAGCATAAACTAACCACATTGCTTGGGTTGCTTTCAACTCACTGAAATAAAACATGGTTGGCTAGTTTGGGTATGCCCCAGTATTACTGGATTTGTAATTATTCCATAACTGATTGTAACCACTGTCTACCATGTTTATTTGTATACATCTAAATAGGTCACAATATGGTTTTTCTCAGACTGCATTTTTATCCAGGCAAAAACTATACTTGTTGAAACTGACATAGTGGACTAGTATTGAGGAAACTTGTGTTCAAGGTTCAATTCAACCATGTGGCAAATTGGGTGATTTGGGCTCCATTAGTATCTCTCAACGTAGCCTAGTTCAGAGAGTTGTGAGGATAAAAGGGAGGAATAGGAACACTATCATGAGTTTTTAAGAGGAATAAAGGAGATAATTCTAAGCCATAATATTAATATGACAGTATTACAACTTATACATGAACAGAATTTCTCTTAGGATAAATTTTACTTCATTTTTAGACCTAAGTAGTGGGTACAAATAATAATTAGTTACCCAGCTGGGATGAGTGACTTAGTTCAGAATGTTTTGTTATGAGTTTTGTTTGTAAATAGTTCTTACTCATAGATGTCAACTACAGAGAATTTCACTGTGATGGGAAGTACCTCTGCTAACAACATAAGGAATGTGGGAAGGGAAAACAAAACTAATATTCACTGTGCATTTCTGAATTACAACTATTAGCAATTCCTTCCATAGTACTAAAGGAGACTCAATACAGTATGGTATATTCTGATGTGTGAATGAGACCAACATTAAAGGCATCATTATCCAAATTCCATCCCAAGGAAAGCAGTTGCCATCCCTGTGCTGGTCTTTTGCAGAATGGCTAAGCTCCTTCAAACAAGTAGGGAGAGGGTCAGATTTTCCTAAAGTTTCAATGCTCCTACTTGGTCCAGATGTTCTCCATTCAGGGATTGTTGCAGAATAAAACAAGCATCGTCTCAGGAGTGTTTGCTTGGCCTGCAGCTTTTTTTGCTTTTGGGGTTGCTCCTCCCCTAATTTCTCTGTGAAGAGAGACTCCCAGCTCTGTTTGCTGAGGGTTGAATCTCCCTGTACTCTGCTTTCTTTGGATTGCACCCTCAGAAGGGAGAAACGCCCGGAGAGAGGGAGGCAGTTGCTAAGGGATGGGCTGCAATTGCCACAAGGGGATCAGTAAGGGCTTTGTATAGGGAATGACACCCACAGTCCCTTCATGGGCCTGCTGCCATGGAGACAAAGCCTCTGTCTATGTACAAAGAAAGTGATGTTTGGACTGCTGCCCCCATTAGCAAACAGGAGAATGCCAGGGGCAGCCATGCTTTCTGTCTCTTGAGGAATCATCTTTTCTTGGCCAACCAGACTTTTCTGCCTTTCTCCCTCTCCTGAGAAACAGGGAAAAACCCTTTGATCACCTAGACAATGAATATTTTTTGGGATGAGCCATAGTAAACACCTGTTTCAAGAAAGCCTGAAAGCTTCAAAAATTGTGAGAATACAATGCTAAGATGCCACACATGGACCCCCCAAAAAATAAACCTTGTCCCTTGCAGGTCTCTCAACTTGGTTAACTCTACAGTCTCCACTTGATTTCCACAATATTCCACTTGTGAGCCTCCTGCATCCTCAAAAAGCTGCTAGAACCTTGTCCCACAATGTATTAATTTATTACACTATCTTCAAAAGACAAGGAATGGGAGGGAAGGAAGAAATTGTTCACATAAATGTGCTGTTTATTTAATTTATTTATGAACATCACTTAGATTCCACCCACTTCAATAAAGTCTATGGGATTAGAGTTGATGAAGCAGCACCTGCAGCTGTACATAAATCATAGAAGACAGTGAAACAGCAATGGTTTGATAAATCTGCATTTCTCCAAATTTTGGCCATAACATCAATACAACCATAGACAAATCCTTTCTGATCTCCATGTGAAAGTATATCAGAAAAAAATTGACTGAGTCATTTTTATTTGCATCACTTTGTAGTTCAGTGGTAGAGATGATGCTGGATTGTAATTCCTAGCAACAATGAAACTAGTAGGGATGGTGGGAATGACAGTCCCTCCAGTTTAAGAAAAAACTCAGGAGACTACATTCATGTAAGCTAACATATAATTGTTACCAACATATAATTGTTACCAACATAATGTGCTGGAATCTCAAATGGTTGAAGCCAAACTGAACAATTATGACACAGATACAGAGTGAGAGGAGGCTGCTGACTTGATTCATGACTCTTGATCCAAGCCCTACCAGGATGGTTGAAGGGTGTGCAGCCAAAGCACTAGTGTGACCTGAATATCTAGCAGTATAACAGGGGAATGGATGGGAGCCGCTATTCATACTATGCTCTCCCTGCTGGCTTCCTCTGAGCAAGGGCCAAGCAAGAACAATGCTAGGCTTGTTGTCACAGCTCCTGGTTGGTCAGAACACTGGGGGTGGGGAATGGAGGGTGGGAAAAAAAGAGACCAACCAAGCCTTCCTGGAATATTGCAGAACTGGGGGAGGACAAGAAAGGAAAGGGTTGAGAATTTCAGTTTAAAGTTGAAATCAGGAAGGGTAAACTTCATTCAATTCAACTGCGCCCTGGTCCCTACTCCCAAAGCATGCAAGTACATAGGACAGCTATTTCCAAGACAATTGTTCAGACTTGTTACTGTTGGAATAAAAAGAATCATGAATGATCCTAGTATACAAGGGTGAGGTGGCAGGAATAATTTCATTATTTGCATAGTTGCTGACGTAAAGATTAAAAAAGGCAGTCATATTCCTGTAGTTCACAAATTCTGGGGAAATATCTGTGGTACTGTCATTTTGCCCCAGCCTGTACAGTGCATAAGGGTAAGAATACAGCAGTGGAGTAGTTTTAACTATGGACCTGTATGGAAGACATGAGCAGTTGCTAGGTGAAGATTGTAACAAGACCAAGTGTAGAAGAGGGTTCCATAATCAAGGTATCATCATGAAAATTGTTTCTAGTAGCAGTCTTACAACTCCAAAATTTTATTTTGCAATGTACGGTTGGCAAAAATGGCACTATAGGGGAGGACATGAGCTAGGATATTCATAGTTGATATGAGGAAGCAATGAATTCTGACAAGTACTGTTTGTAGACAGAATTTATAGTCAAATGTAGCCCATTATCCACCACAGAAAGCATGGTTTCTATGGCAAGGTGAAAGAGTTTCCTCAACAACACAAGCCAATTTAGAGATTCCTTGGAGGTTTAACTTAAAAATGCAAACAGATCATGCACTGGGATTTTCAGTGGCTATTAGTGTACTAGAATGGGGGATTAATCCAAATTCAATTAAGCTAATCATGCTCAATTCAAATCAAAATTTACTTACAGCCCAAGAAGAAACATGCCAATCACGCTGACAGAAGATCTACAGAAATCCAAAACAACTGGAAAGCATTGTGTGTGGGGGGGGGGGGAGGGGGGGTGAACCAGATTTTAAAATAATGCTGAAATTTTCATGGATGAGAAAATGAAACAAAACCTTTACATTAAAGCCAAATATTGAGTTTTATTGAGTGGTCCAGTCAGTTTGGTATAAGAGAAAAGTTATGTTACATTCTAGAAATGGAGCTGCACTATTGTGTTGTCTAAAGGAACACAAATTTCTGGCAAAATGGCAAAAACACCCTAGACAATAGCAATGCCTCATGGTCAAGCAAGAAGCCATTTATTAATTGGCTCAAATATTATCTTGCTATCTCTGCTAAACTTCCGTTTCTTAACACCAGATTTATTCCCTTTATTGGCGTACTATTTCCATGGTCAGTGAGAATGTTAGCTGAGAATAATGGGAATCGTAGTCTGATCGACCTGAAGAATATGCTGTTGCAGAAATCTCACTGAAGCTATCCCACGAAGAGCCTCACATCTTTACCAGAAGAATAATACTGGGAGAGGTTTAGCTCGGATCCTTCCTAACTTTCTAGAATGACATTTGTAACATCTCAAGATCACACTCCTTTATTTATTATTGTGGTCTCTGTTTTGAAGGCAATGGAGGGTTTTTTGTTATTCCACAACAGGAAAACCCCCCTCAGAAGAATCAAATCTTCAGATACAACATGGAAAAGAAAGTATGGACAAACTACCTGAAGAAAAAAGGTAACAGTGCAACCACCACCAACATAAAATTGTTAATTTATTGTTATTTTGAGCCAAAAAAAGTACTGTTACAAGATTTGTTTTCCAGAGAAGGTCAAAATATGAGCCAAAATGTATTTTTAAAAAAGGATAAATGACACTATACAATTGATTAAATTAAAAAAAGTAAAATGCTTCCTTGTGCAGTTCTGTGAATATGAGAAGAAAAAATGAAATTAGAAAGCACCCTCCCCCTCTTGAAGGAAGCAGCTCATGGCAGGATGGGCCCTGCGACTGTACACCTGTCCATAGCTTAGATGAGACAAAAAGAGATACAGCCACCCAGCAGCGTCAACTATCTTTACAAGAAACAGTATTAGCTTATCGCATCTTTAAATATTTTTCATAGCTTCACTTCCTGAGCTTCTCTGCAGCTGCTTTAAGTCCTAAAGTGAGTCAAAAGGAGATGTAGAAGCAGTAGCCTAGACTGACTTCTCTTAGCCAGGGATATCATAGCCTTTGCCAGAAACTCAAGCACACTATAATCCAAGGGTTTCTTATACAAACCCACAGAATTAAATTCCCTCTTCTACTCAATTATTCTAAAACTTCATCCTTGAGTTTGAGAAGCAAAGTTTCCATAGTTTGGTGGGAGGAGGAGGAGGGATTTAAGCTTAAAGAACACCAAGATATGTCCTGGCTCTTACAGCTTCATCCTGAGCTCTGGGCAAAGAGAGCCTCTTCTGCATACCTTCCCCGCTCTAGAATTCAAATAAGGTCTGTGCTTTGAGTGAACCATTCTATGAACTCTGTCTTGCTCAAAAGGCTTTCGAATGGAACCTTTGCATAACTCATTCTGTTCCTCAACAATCCACAAATGTCTGAGAGAGGAGACAGCCTAAAACATGGACTCAGTGAATGCTGGCGATCCAAACCTAATCACTTTGGCAATAAACCAGAATCCTAAGTCATCTGCATAGTCACAGGATGTACATCATGCACTGCCTCTTCCATTCAGAGAAGTATCTTGATCCTTGCAAAGAAAGCTGCCTTACAGGTTTCAAAGGCAGGGAGCGCGTCCAGCATATATCAGGTATGGTTCTGAAATGACAGAAGGAGCAGCAAGGGATGGTGTTCTGTATCTTCAAGTGCAAGGTGAATGAGATTTAAAGCTCAGATCGAAGGGCTCCTGCCTGCTGGAGAACAACCAAATTGGCCATTGTTTCTAAGGATTTAATGGCAAAGAAAAAAAAAACCTGCACTGGCTCTTCCCTAAAGTCTTGCACAGACGATTAAATGCAAATACTGCTCTAGGAGGCTCCCTGGGGGATGCCTTTCCCTGCCCCATAATCATGCCATATACAGAAGGAGAAAAGAGGTGCTAAAGATGGAAGAAGAGAGTTATCTTGCAGGGAGAGAATCACCTAAAATTATGCTCTGTACCCAGCAAGACCCCACTTGTTCTGTGGCTGCTTGTGACATCCCCAATACTGCATTTGTTACTTTCCCACCCCATCCATTAGCTGCTGCCCCCTTGACAGCTGACAGGCCCCATTTAGTAACAGTATAATTGCTTAAATTAAAAAATTAAAATATATATACATATATTTATATATATATATATACTGTACACACACTGACAACAACAGAACAGTGCCAAAATCAGAGTAAGGAGCAAAAGAGAGGAGGGGGCAGACAGTTTCTTTATAATAAAAACAGGAGTTCAATCTCAGCTGAAGAGGGTTCTGGTGTCCCCTAAAAATACCCATCTAGGGAAAAAGAGGTGGGCAAGAGGGATGGAAAGAGCAGGAAATGGGGAAAGGGAAAGGAGGAGGTGCGCCTGGCTTTTACAATCGCATCTTCCCGATCCAAAACTTGGACAAAGAGCTCTCAGCTTCGCCGGGACTTTGAATGCTGAATAAGCCACTGTAGGGTGATATCTGTCAAAGAGAAGGTAACAATTTATGACCATAGAGAAGAAAAGAAAGTAAAACTTTCTTCTGCTTACCTGGAGGTGAAATAAAATGTGCAGAGGTCTGCCCAGCTAAAAGCCAGCTCTTTTCTCAAACACTAGTTGATTCAGTCTTGCAACCCACCAGAATTGATAGAGGGCAAAGGATGATGTGACCAAAATCTTCCCTCTTCCAACTATGAAATGAATGGAAGCCCCAAAAGGCATACAGAACCCTCATAATAAAACTGACTATAGAGCTCAGTTGTCTTGGCTGAACCTGTCCACATTATGGGCAAAACCAGCAACTGGGTGTCTCCTGAAACAAACTCTAAGATTTTTCTACAGATTCAACCCCCATCAGGACCTTCCGAGTTGTTACATACCCTGACCTTTTAATCTTTCCCAGCCTTTTATTTTCCAGCTTACCAATGTTGTCTTTTTCTTTGCAAGAGATTGAATAGCAACAGATCTCTCGATCCTGGATGGCAGACAAGTTCCTGAAAGAGAGGTAACAGCACGAAAGATCAGAAGATTTAGAAAAGAAAAGGACAACTCACACAAAAGGATCATTGCCAGCCGAAAAAAGTGATCAAATGTGTCCCAGCAACCTGCACCTTCAAAAATAATGACAAGAGGATGAGTTCAGAACATTTCCTTTTGAATGATGACCTCACTACTCATGAGATCCTGCTGTCCTGATTTATCATCTCTATCCACTCTAGGTCTCCTAAAACTTCAGGAATGTTATCCCACAGCCAATCTGATTTAAGAGTCAAATATTATTCACATAGCCTTCACGCAAGCATTTACAAGAACCTGCCACCTTCAAAAATAAAAGCCATTTTAACTTAATTTTCAGGATAAAGTATAAGGAAAAATAAATAATAAAAATAAAAATACTTTAGTTTATTCGATTTATACCCCGCCTCATTTGCCCGGTCAAGGGAAACTCGAAGCGGCTAATAGTAACTTTCCATCACTAACGTACAAGAAATGGATAGCAACAATAATAGGAAAGCTCTTAAATGTTGAAGGTTGACAAATTTCAACTGGCACTGTGTTCCAAAGGCAGACAAGTGAGAAAATTTTCATATTTGCACACTGTTGGTATGGTTTAAAAAATCATGTATATGGAACAGAAAAGTCTATGAGCTTGAGTGGGTCAGCAACCTGACTGTTTCTTCTTATAAATAAGCATCCATAGATTTTGAACAGCAGAGCAAGTATGAGACTGCCTTCTGGTGAGTGGTCAACCCGCTCTTAACTTTGAAGCTGCAAAGTTGGGTGAAAGCTGGCAATTAACAATTGTGGCCTATATTGAGAAAGGCTGGGATCTATTGGCACCTGTGAGATCAAGAAGCCCCAAAATCCAGGCTATTCAAACCCAGGTGGGTAACTTTGCTGGATGAGCAAACCTGGTCATTCACAGAAAGCACACGAAATACCCTGAAATAGCAAAATAAAATAGTATGTATTAGCACCTATTATCTCTTTCACCTCAGCCTCTTCTGAAGAGCTCAAAGGAAAATGATTGCTACTTCCACCTGAAAATACTAATGGCACTGGCACACAATAGTGCTCATCATTCACTGCCCAAACTCTCTTGCCAAGAGAGAGAAAAAAGTAGGAAAGATTTGGTGACTCCAGTGTCTCACTTGCCTAAGAAGGTCTGCATAAGATTATGGGCACCTTTGGATGCAATCATTTTAGCTTACACTACCTTTACGGAAAATATTAATTTTTTATTGCAGGGTGTTGAAAAGTGCCAAGGAACAGGTTTCAAAATCATAATCTTACAAAGAAAGTAGAACCCAATAAGGATAGCAAAATCCCTCACAGGCAGAACTTGGCCAATGATATTTCTTTCCCTCTCCTAATTCCCTTCTTTTTCAGCTGCCTATCTTGAATGGGTCCTTGCTTTCTTGAGTCTTCTTATTTTGGCAGAAAATATTACTATTAAAACAATTCCTGAAATATGTGAACCCTGCCAACAATTGTTCAGCCTATCTGAGAAAAAGGAGAAATGAGAAATACTTGCCTGCCTATAGTGCCACCATGTGGCAGTGAAAAACTCAAAGAGTATGATGGTTTCTTTCAGCAAATTGCAATTCTGTGACCCAATATGGGTTCATAGTGCTTTTATTTCCAGGACTATCCCTGGACTGTAATTTTCTCAGTAAGTGGTACCTCTGTTTTGTTCTATAACAATAAAGCACACAATCTAAGGAAGGAACTTCACGGCCAGAAGCCCAATTATGAGTGTTCAAACAATGGGATATCCAGTTGCATTTTGATTTTGAAAATGGCTTTAAGTCCCATAGGGGTTGTGAAACCATCTGTTGAAAATAAAAATTGTGGATGGCTGTAGCCCTATAATTTATCTTGAAATATGCTAAGGCCTAAAGAGAAATTTTCTGACAGTAAGAAAAATTAAGGTGTGGGTGCTCCGTTGCTGGAGGTTTTCAACAGAAGATTGGGAGTCCATTTGCCCGAGATGGTACAAGATCTCCTGCCTTGGCATAGGGTTGGAGTAGAAGACCTCCAAGGTCCCTTCCAGCCCTATGATTCTATGTGTTCCATGCTTTCTCACTGCTTAAAACCATGTAGTGTCCAATATGTTTTGTCACTGTGCCATTTTCCAATTATTTCAATTCTGAAGCTTACAGAACAATGCTTCCTGTGCTCCTCTCCCCAAAGCCTTTTGTTCTTCCTGAGATTCATCACCACCACAATCATCATATGTATTCATGGGATAGTATCCTGTTATCTGCTTTCTATTGATGTATTATCAATAACTACACTATACTTGAACATAGTATTCTCCAAGGCCTCAGATGATTTGCAAACTCATATAACCTCACTAAAACAAAATTATTACACAATTTATTCATTACCACTATCAAATGCAAATGACAATATTATATCAAATACAATTAGCAACGTTTAAAATTTCACCAAATTCTATGCTGCCTTTTCTATAGCAAACTAGCTGATGCCAAGGTAATTTTTGATGGGACTCTTGCAGCTTTCTGGCACCCCTTGTGGCATATGTTACCTTTAAAAGAGGTTAAGGAAGTGTTGAGGAAAGTCCTGGGGGTTGGCACTTTGCCACTCTTTTTAGGAGGCGAAGACCCCTCCAGCAGAGTGTGTGATCCCCACAATGTTCGTCACCAGAGGGTAAGGTATGTGTATGCCAAGTTTGGACCAGATTAGTGCGTGGAAGAGGTATGTGTATGCCAAGTTTGGACCAGATTAGTGCGTGGAAGAGCCTATTGAGGACATACCCACAAACCCGCATTTCCCTTTTATAGATATAGATTAAAATGGTTTCTCTTTGGACTTCTATTATGAGATGTAACTCTGTAATGAATTAAGTTTTATTTTATAATCAAGATTCTCAACAATGAGGGACATTAATCCATAGCACTCTGGAAAGGCAAATAAATAGCAAATGTACATCTGAAAAAAATACAATCCCTAAATCAAGTTAGATAGACTTGTACAAGTTCAGGAATGAATGCCTTGGCAAGCTTAAGTATCAGATGTTCAAGTGGGTAGAAATCCACAGAAATACTGCCTAGATATTAGACCTGAATGTCCTTAGAAGCAGATCTCCCTCTTTCAGAAATCTCAGGATTTCTGTTCAGGAAGGTTCTGGCAGTGAAAATAATTCCTTTCCAGGTGGGAGAACATTGATGTTAAAGAGAGAACTGGGAGTATCAAATTGGATTTAAAAAGAAGAAGATACTGCAACAGTGGGGGGAAAAGAAGCATGTGTGCTGGTTAATCTGGAACTCAAAGCAAATGCTGCTTAATAAATTGCTCTGGTGTGAGAAAAAGAAGAAACATGCAGCAATAAAATACAAAGGACTGAAGCAATTTGAGGTATGCTCCACATTTCTTCAAAGATCCCACCAATAAAAGCGAAGCTTGAAGAGATTTGGAGCTCTGTTTTTTTTTTATTAAGGAGATTTATATGTCTACCCAACTCATGTCAACACTATTCTAGTTGTCCTGATTTAAGGCTGATACTCAAACTATTGTTAAAATGATTGAAGTCAAAAAAAATTAAAGAAACTGTGATATACTGAAAACTTGCAATTTATTAGTTTATGAAGAACTTTGGATTTACCAAGCTTAGAGTCACAAACATGATTTTGCTTTGTTGGAAAGAAACTAGAGACTTAAAATCTGGACTGAAGACATGGCTCATTTTGGTCTTTGAACTGATTTGTTATTAACACAATGGAGATATTGATTGATCAAAATGATTCTGTAAAGACAAGATTTGATTTGTTGTTTAAAATCTGTTACACGTGTGTGTGTGTATACACATGCTTTTTATGTATATGTATAATGTTTGCCTGAGAATATGTTTCTCTCATATCTGAAAGAGGCAGTAATCAGACCCCAGTCAGAAAGCTTTACTCAATCCAATGTTGGATAGTTATAGACCTGTTTCCTCTCTCCCCACACCTCCTGAAATATTGTAGAAAAAGTAGTGATTCTACAGTTGCAAAGGATCCTAGAGGCAATAGATATGGACTCTTTATTTGTCAAGGCAGAATACAGCATGGAAACTTTGCACTTGTGGATGACTTTTGGACAAACCAGCATCTAGACTTTATAATCCTCCTTGAATTCTCAGCACCTTTTGACACCATTGACCATGATAGCCTTCTAAACCAGGGGTGGGTTTCAGATGGTTCAGGCGAACCGGATGTTAACTTGACATCTGCTTTACTGAACCAGTATTTAGAACAACCAGCTGGCCGCACCCATCTTGCCCCACCCCTCCCAGGAGTCTCCACGCAGATGCTAGGTAAGTGTAGGG
>JANHGC010001360.1:130259-140728 GCA_027560395.1 Boaedon fuliginosus | reverse complement strand
TACACGGGAAAAGACCCGATTACACCAAGACTTACATACCTACACCCGTGAAAATCTACGAAAACAAATATATATATTTATATATATACACGCCAAGATTCTTCCAATTTTACGCGGGAGAAAACCTGAATAACCAAAGACACACACATATATATATCCTGCTTTTATACACAATTAGCATGACATAACCAATATTTTGGGTAATTGCTCCTAAATTCAAAAATAAGATTATGAATACATTTCCAAAGGCATATGAATACTTAGTGTTGAAAATACACAGCTTCATTTTAGGGTAAGCTTCAGGAAAACACATGCAAAAGTGGTAAAGTATTTCTATCACAATTAACTAAGATTTCATTTTTGATTACTCTCCAGTTCAATGAGGTTAGAGGATAATTTCCTTAGTATTTTCTTCATATAAAAATCAGAGTAAAAATAAAGAAAAGTCAGTGACTGCATTTTTATGCTTTAAACTGGAATGTTAAAGATTCATACATGCACATTATTTATTATAGAGGTCACTAGCCTTGGTGGGAAAACTTTAGAAATAATATAGCATAACTTTATTCTTTTAACAAACATGGTTTACTTTTTTCTACAGTGAGAGAAAACATAATAAAAAAACACAATTCAGAGGTAGATTTTTTCTGTATGCATAAGCACTCCAAATATGACTAGGTTTGACAATGAGTGCATGTGGTATTATTCTCACATGATATTGCTGTGCAAATGACACAAAGTACATACAATGCTGTAATGTGCGACATCTGCATGACAATATGACCTGTAATATGTTATTGTGGATTTTACCAGACACCCGAAAATATGGCTGGGAAAGTTTGTATCCACATTTCAGATAATGTCACCAATGCTGAGCAAATTGGATTAGCGCTTTTGCTTATTTTAAGGCAACTTCCTATGTATTTTAGCCCTAATTGGTTAGTTACAGAGCATCTAACTTATACAAAACGGGGTGGAAAGAAATATATTACAATATGCTTTTCAATTTTATTTAAGTATATAAAATATGCTTATTTTATATATTCATCCATTTGAACATAACACTAGCAAGGCAATAATAGCAAGGCAAGACATTTTGCTAACCTATTGTGTGTTAAAGCTTACTGACTGATTTCGATATTTTGTTGAGTTAACTATATATTTAAATGTGATCACCTCTGGATGGAAGACTCGCTTTCTCATTTAAAGTACCTTGTTTAAACCAGGCTGTATTTCATGACTGAATACAAACCAATTAGTTCAATTTATAGGGCTTCTTAACTCCATAGCAACTCTGGACATCATGTATTAATGAGATAATTATAAAAAATAAAATCACAAGCATCTGTGATTGATTCAGCCTTCCATCCTTCCGAGGTGGGTAAAATGAGGATTGAGGATCCAAATTGTTAAGGGGAATATGCTGACTCTGTAAACAGCTTAGAGAGGGCTGTAAAGCAATATAAAGCAGTATATAAGTCTAAGTGCTATTGCTATTCCTACCTGAAGAAAGGAAAACTCTTAATTTTAAATTAATAAAACCTACAGGTCCTGCAACACAGTCTAACCCAAAGCCTGGGGAAACAGTCAGATTTTAAGGGTTTTTTTCAACTCAGATGAGGTAAGACCCAAACAACTATCAGGGGAAATGTTGTTCCAGAGAGCAAGTGCTGTGACCAAGAAGCCGTATTTCTTAATTGACCTGGAACATACAAGGATAACCAACACACTGAATTGTGACCATGTGACACATCTATAATTGCCCATAATGGTGCATTCTGCACCAGTTGCAACTTCTGAGTATTTTTCAAGGGCAGCCCTATGTAGACTGCATTACAAGAGTCATATGTGAGATGATAGAGTGACTATCTGAACAACTATCTGGTTCAGGTAGGATTGTAATTAGTACACAAGATAGATTTGTGCAAAGGCCTTCTTAGCAGGGGTGGGTTCCTCCCAGTTCGCTGGTTATGCGCTTCCTGCTACCTGTTTCTTAAACAGGAGGTGTGAGTTTAAGAATATGTCCATATTGGGTATCAGTTCTGAAAGGAAAAGTGCAAGCTTATTCGTGACTCAAGATGGATACCACTGGTCTCAAGTGATCCAAACCCATAATCACTCATCATTGTCAGGATCAAGCTTGAGTCTTTGCTTCCCTTCCAGTATTTCCACAGCCTCCAGAAACTGGGAAAAGACCTTAACAGCATGATCTGGCCAGTCCACGATTGAGATGTTCAGTGTGTGTGTGTGTGTGTGTGTGTGTGTGTGTGTGTGTGTGTGTGTGTGTGTGTGTAAAACAACAGTATTTTTAATGAACTTGAACTGAACATTATGTTTACAAAACTTACACAGGAAGTTCAAAACATTAAAAAATGAAATTAAAACTCTACATCCAGCTGAATTCCTTTTATATAAAAGCAACAGCCTAACAGTTCTTGTTTGAACTATGTATTTCAAGTGGCTGAAATATAAATACTTTACTATCTTGCTATCAGAAAAAAGCTCTCCAAGCAAAGTGTCAAGATATAAACAGTTCCTCTTGCTACCACAGCATGATGGATTAGTTGTCTGTGAATTCAGAAAGCTGTGAGGCATACATAGCAAGTATATGATGGACAAACTGGTATTGTTCACTGGTTTGTATCATTCCACCTCTGCAATGCAAAGAAAATCTATTTAAATATACAAGCACTGGGAAGAACAATACATCTGTTTTGCAAACAGTGGCAATCTTCTATCATTTACAATCTTTGCAGACCATAGCAGAACAGCTTACAAAGCAGGTTGAGAATTACATATACTTTGCAAAACAATTCAATTGCAAATGCCTATTCAAGAAATTGCAAAAAAATCTTGTAAAATAAAACTTCTACAGATTAAATAATGAGAACAGAAACAATGACCTTTAAAACTTCTTCAATCAAACTAAAATAGCATTATTAAATACTGGGAAGAGTCATTCAATTAATTGCTGAACATTTTTATTAGGTCAAAATCATCTTTCACTCAAAGCTTATTAATATGACTGAGTGGCACTTAGATATAAAAAGGTAACTTTTAGTAATCCCTGGAAGAGCAAATTGAAGAGTTGACATAATCCATTTATATTATATATAAGGCATCAGGTACTATCTTAAAAAATATTATCTAATAGACAATATTCTCTGTATTGCTTGTAAAGTCATATTGCTCCAAGCTGTTTGCAATACTGTTTATAGATGTTATAGTTTTTCTCTTGTTTTTTTGCATGTACTGTATTCATACCATAGACAACATTTACTTAGATACTGAAGTCGATAAATAACACAAACACTTGGATGTCCGGCTGTGCTCTTAACCTATAGAGATGTCCCAATTTAGAACTAAAGAGTGCACTGCAGGATCCAATCTGGGTCGGTCCCCAGGACCAGAGGTTTTGTCTTCTGAGCTTTCTGACTCGTGCTATTGCTCATCTTCAAGATACTTCTGAGAAGTTCCTTGAAGATGAGCTCTAGCACAAATCCAAAAGGTCGGAAGACAAAACCTCTGGTCCTGGGGACCGACCCAGATTGGATCTTGCAACATTATCCTGAGACATGTTTATTTTCCTTCATTCTTTAATATATTTGATATATAAAGATTTGCATACATTTCTTGGCACTGTATTTTGCTCTATGATGTCCTGAAACACTGTACAAATAGCACTAATAATGTGTGTCACATTGTCATACATGCTTGTATCGGATTTAGAGGTATAACATTTTGCCACAAGTGTTACACTGAAATAATTTTAATGGGGCCTGGTAGTTACTTAATTTATCACAAGTCTATATAGAAGTGGAAACTAAATCTAATGTACTAATACAAAAATAAGTTTATTACTGGGTATAATTTGCTGCCTTTCTGTATGCGGTGACAATACAAATAAGAGAAATACAGATCTTAAAATAAGGTACGCAAAGTGGTCTGATTTGTTTAGGGATCAAACTTATTTCTATGTATCTACTGAAAAGGTACCATTGGCAGTACCAAATCGTGAACCCTATTGTTTCCTACAGTCATGCTTGGGATACAGTACATCCCGCACCATAAACTGCCTTATTACCAAAGCATTAATGACTGCTGTGATTTTACTTGACTACTGAACAAACTAATTTAATTACTTCCATATCAAATTATCAGCATTTAGGAAACTACATTTATCAAGATGCTTCCAGACAGCTTCAAAGTATATACTATAGCATGATGAACCAATCCAATGATGCCGCCGAACTAATGTCCCAGTGCCTGGGGGCTGTGGGGGTCTGGATGGGTTCGCCAGTGCACCAATTGCGGCCCTTTCTGGACCGAGAAGCATTACTCACAGTCACTCATGACCTCATCACCTCATGGCTAGATTACTGGAATGCGCTCTACTTGGGGCTGCCCTTGAAAAGCATTTGTAAGCTTCAACTGGTCCAAAATGCAGCTGCGCAAGCAGTCATGGGTGTTCCCCGATACATCCATGTCACACCACTTTTGTGTGATTTGCACTGGCTCCCAGTAGGCTTCCAGATTCAATTCAAGGTGCTGGTTGTTACCTTTAAAGCCCTACATGGCATTGGACCAGGTTACCTCCTGCCTCCTGCCACCATTTGCCTCCCAGCACCCCATGAGGTCACACAGGGTGGGCCTCCTTTGGATACCATCAACCAAGCAGTGTCGCCTGGCAATTTTATGGAGGAGGGCTTTTTCTACAGCGGCCCCGGCCTTCTGGAATGATTTACCTCCGGAGCTCTGGATTGTATCCAGACATGAGAACCTTCCGCAGAGCACTAAAGACCTGGCTTTTCCAGCGGGCTGCACTAGTTTGACCCACCAAAATTTAGCAATTTTTAGGGAGATTTTAAATTGTTTATACTTTTTATATGTTTTTACCAATGTTTTAAGCTGCCTAGAATCTTTTGGGATTGGGCAGCCTATAAATTTAAATAAAATAAAATAAATGTAGAGGTTTTAATACATTTAACTTGATTAGAGAATATGGTTAAGTGACCGTTAACTGACCGGGGAAATGAGGCGAGGTATAAATCTAATTAAATAAATAAATAAGTGGATAGTATACATACAAAACAAAAAGATAAGGTACCTAGAGACCACTCCAGTTTTTTCTGAAATAGTCTCAGAACTTGGCCCCTATACCAGTCTTCATCCGTACCTGTCTATGCGTAGCTGGCAGACAATTCCCAAAATATCTACTTCTCCTTTGTCCTTCAGTTGCTGGCATCCAATCTGAGTAGCAATAAAGCAGCCTGTACGTCCAATGCCTGCACTAAATAAAACAACAACTTCATATCAGATTGCATCTTTGGGTATATGAAGGACAAAGGTGTAGAAATATATCCCTTCCAATCAAGTAGGTTTGCTGAATCCCATCTCTTACACACTGAAACCTAGAGGCTTCTGAGAAAAACAGTTTGCCAGTTTCACCACTGTCTATAATATAGACTCTATACGTACAGAATTTTACAGAGAGAAGTATTTGCCATATCTGTAGCTGCATCTTTTTAGAATGGAGATTTCAAATATAAGTTCAAAACCAGCATCCTTGGGCATCCTCCAACACTATGAAGCTACAAGAAGAATTTCTCACCTACAGTGCACAACAATTGGTCCCTTGCTTTGGGCAGCCTTTAGAATTTTTTCCACCTCAAGAATCAAATGCAAGAGCATCTTGGCTGATTCTGGTGTCCTCTGGTCTGGCCAGGATGAGAAGACAATGTGTTTCACAGTGCGACACTCATCTTTGAACTGAAAATCATAATGAAATAGAAGATAGCATTACTTTTACTCTTTCAAGTATTCACATATATGTGGCTGCTTCTATCCAAGAGAGAAAGTATCAAGGTGTTTATTGGAATTCCAAAACTTACAGCTATACAAACATCTTTAAGGAGGCTAAAGTCCTGAGTGGAAAACACCTCCCTTCCTCACAATAGCCTCATGACAACTAAGTGAGACAATGGATTGCTCAATGAAATGGCCATTGATAATTATAGATAGAATGAAAATTAAGTGGGAAATTAAAAGGGAATATTCTGTCTACAAGTAGAAAATAAAATAGAAATGAACCAGTTTGCAAAGTTTTGTGCCCGGTCCACTTATATACACTAATAAGTATCAGAAAGGAATTTATTTGTTTTGTTTGATTTATACCCCACCTCATTTCCCTAGTCAGAGGGAACTCGAGGTGGCTAACAACACAATATAAAACAATGAATACAATGTAAAATCCTAAACAACAATCGATCAACATTTCAAGAGGGAAGGCTGGTCCATTCCAGGCCCACCGAAAAAGCCAGGTCTTTGTGGCTTTCTGGAAGCCCAGCAAGGTGGGGATGGTCCTAATCTCTGGGGGAAGCTGATTCCAAAGGGCTGGCGCTGCCACAGAGAAGGCTTTAGCGCGGCTTGACTGATGGGACTCATAGCATGCCAATTCTATGGAACCTAACTGGGTCCTGGGAGGCTTAAGGCGGCAGCAGGCGGTCTCAAAGGTAACCCGCTCCTAAGCCATGTAGGGCTTTAAAAGTTGTTACAAGCACCTTGAATTGCACCCAGAAGACCACTGGCAACCAATGCAGCTCGCGGAGGATAGGTGTTATATGGGTATACCGGGGCATACCCTCAATCACTCGCGCGGCCGCATTTTGTACCAGTTGAAGTCTCCAAGTGCTCTTCAAGGGCAGCCCCATGTAGAGCATGTTACAGTAGTCCAACCGCGAGGTGACAAGGGCATGAGTAACTGTGAGAAGAGCCTCCTGGTCCAGGAAGGGGTGCAACTGGTGCAGCAGGCGAACCTGCGCATAGGCACCTTTGGTCACAGCTGAAAGATGGTTATCCAATTGTAGCTGCAGATCCAAGAGTAATTTCTTATACACAGGAAGTGCACACATGTGCATGTGCACAGACACAGACACACACACATTTATATACGTGTTTCTCCGACAATAAGACCAAGTCTTTTTTTCTTTTAGACTTGAAAATTAGTACTTGGGCTTATTTTCGAGGAAGGTCTTACTTTTTTTGAGGGAGGAGAAGAACGTACCATCGGACTCAGAAGCCAGGGGTCCTGCAGGCATCCCAGGTACATAAAGGCCGCAAAAATCCTGGGCTTATTTTTGAGGTAGGGGTAATATTAGGCCCAACCCCCAAAAAATTAGGGTTGGGTTTATTATTGGAGTGGGTTGTGTTTTCTGAGAAACAGGTTATTGCACATGTACACATGTTTTGACAATACTTGCATAGAGATTTGGAGGGAAGGGTGAACTGTGCAGAAAAATCATCTTGCCAGAGCTCTTGTCTTCATCAATAAAAAAATTTATACCTGCAGGGAAAAGCTACGAATGGTATAGTCATCACATTCCCAGATGTCTTGGACTTGAATTCTAAATGGTCCATAGGATGCTTCTCTTTCAGGCCAGTAGCAGATACATTTCTGAAATTATAAAGGTAGGGATCATCATCCATAAAGATGTAACCAACTGGCTGACTCTAAATCCCCAAAGAAAAGAGGAAATTAGAACTGACATTCACAGACCTGTTCCCCCATAGCAAATGGGCTGCAGAAGTTCTACAAAGCAAACAATAGCAAGCTCACTGAGGCTCAGAAACCGCACATGTGAGTTTTTAATGTGTTTTCTAAAACTTCCTTATGGAAAGAAAAGGTTTAGGAAAATCTTAGAGTTAAAAAATACACTTGAGATGTAGCTATTAATATTCCCTTGCCACCACATTTGTATTTATTAGGTCTGCAGAGATTTTGCTGGCTAACAAAGCTTCCAGAAATAATAAGGCCACACACACTGCACATTTGCCAGATGATAAACTCCTTTGTTGCTGTTTTATTTCTAAGGAGGGCCCTTGTTTAGCAATAAGCTAAGTTAAGCAATAAGCAATAGGTTTAGCAATAAGCAACCTTCCTGCACATCAGTAGGTGATACCAAAATTCCTTCCTGAAATCTCACCCAACATCTTTCAAAACTTCATGCAGATGTATCAATTTGCCAAGGAGAAACCACTATAAAATGCCCAGAGTGCTTTGTAGCGGTTCTACCTGAAAATCATTAATTGAAAACTAAGAGAAAGCAAAGCAACAGCAACTAGGAAAGAAAAAAATAATAGGAAAGCAGCTTCAAAATATGACCAAGACATTGAAATGCAGCTTATCTGTGTGGGAGCTTTAGAGCGGCAGAAGGACCGCTTTATACGTTCATAGGCCAGAAGGGGACATTTAATGAAGCAAATCTGGCCTGGGACTGGAGTTTCAGGATCTATGAGTTAAAAGACAGCGCAGAAGCATTTCATTCAATTCATTTAAATATCATAAAGATAGCATCATTACTCCGTAATCCAGAATCTAGAAACTGAAATCTTGCAGAAAATATAATAGCATTATGTGTTCCTCTAGAATAGTCACAGTATGCCAAAATATTACTATGGCTATAGGTGGCTATCCTTTATTAGGTTTCTGGATATTTTGCCAACTTATATATGACTATGCCCTGATCTCCAGAAATCTCTTCCAAAGGACACAGAACCTAGTATAAACACAGGAACCTTTGACACTTCTCATTAATCAGAATTGATATACATCTCTACAACAATACCTCTTTCCTTTCTTTGAGTTTGGTGAGCATAACTATGAGTGGAGTTTCTTCTTGCCACACCATTGTCCAGAAGTCATTGACTGTATTTAGCATGGGTCCCTGTGTGGCAATATAAGCCTTCTTCTGGCTGGCATAACCCTAGACAATGGGAGAGAAATAACTTTGAGCAAGAGACACAGGAACCAGCATCTTTGTTATTCTCATTTCTAGATAATTCTCTGCTCACCCGGATGTAATTTGCATTTATGTAAGACTCCTCTTCTTGGCTGTTGACTCTCTTGAGACAGACACGGCTCTGGGGATCTAGAGGAATATTTTAGTTAGGTGAGATAGCTAGGGGCTTAATATAGCATTTACTATCAGTTGGGCCAAACTACTCCACAGAAAAGTGGTTTTGAAATCTTTCTGGTTTCCAATCAGTTTGGTTTGGGGCGCTTATTTCAGCCATTTTTCATTATAAATATAGATTAATATAAATATAATATCAAAATGGGAGTATAAAAGGGATTTTAAACCCTATATTTCGAAACAAGGATGACAAAAATAAAAAGTCCAGTAGTTATAATGCCTATCTGAACCAATAGTTTTTTCCCCTGAAGCCTTGAGTTTCTATAGTTACCCTCAGAGGTAAAAAAAAAAAAAGATATTATTTTATTTCTTTTAAACCTGAAGGAATGTGTATCCCACAACAAAGTGGCCCAACTGGGAATTTTATTCATCTTATTTCACTTTAAATTATATTTTCCTTTACAGTCTTGTGCAAGAATGATAGCATCAGTAAGAAATTATTATGTATGTGTAGGAATGTTTGCATTTTATGATTATCACATCGCAGCTTTAAAAGCAGCCTTCTCCAACCATCCATGTTACTTGGACTTTTCTTCACATAATTTCCACCCAACCCAGCCTGGAGATAATGGGAGCAGAAGTTCAAAATTTCTGGAGTGGATTGACTTTTCTACAACTTAATAGTTTCAGCAATCAGTGCTTCTCAGGGCAATAAATAATTTTTGATTCCCTATAACTGAAAGGAAAGAATCTACAACATGGTCAAAAATAGCACACAAGGCTCAAAAATATTCAAATATGAAAGATATTGCTTTATTATACCTATATTTGATTTTTTCCCCCATTCTACTGTAGAATTCAAGGCATCCTTTTCTTTCCTTTTTTCTTCATTGAGATATCCCACTAGAGAGAAATTGTGCTTACAATTTCCAATGAAATGTTTATTGCACAATCATTCTGTCTCATTCATGGAATTCTACTGGAGTCCTTGAATATATTGTCTTCTATTACTTAGAATCTTTCCATGTTTTCCCAACATTTCTTTGATATTTCATACCCAAGGAATGGACAATTAACTTAACTGGTAGCTCTAGGAATCCTCCATCCAGAAGTAAACTCTGTAACTATTTCATGTTCTACAATGATGTTTCATGTGTGGCCAGTTTCTCCAGTCCAGTATTCTACATTCGATTTGTCTAACCGAGCATTCTCCAGAACTGTTTGGACTAACATTCCAGACTTCCTACGCAGTGTATATATTGACCCCCTCAGAAAGATATGCTGAAGATATGCTTTTTGTCATTTTATTCGGCAGACTGAAAAATATTTTCTGAAATCTAAAATAGGAATTTTATCACCTGGTACAGAAGCACTGGCTGTCAGCTATGTTCCCTGCTGATATTAATGACAGCTTCAGACTATGAGCCATGCATCCTCAAGAGACTTGACAGGAGATCCTACTGGTGCAAAATGCAGCCGCGCGAGTGATTATGGGAAGATCTAGGTACTCCCATGTGACACCGATCCTCCGTGAGCTGCATTGGTTGCCAGTGGTCT
>JANHGC010001360.1:70082-82145 GCA_027560395.1 Boaedon fuliginosus | reverse complement strand
CGATCTGACAACCTGCTGAACAAGTCAGCAGAGACTGCAGTGCTGCATTTAACCACTGCGCCACTGAGGCTCTTATCCACGCGACCCGTTTGGGATGCCAGGTAAGTGCAGAGCCCGCACGGAGGCTCGGGGAGGGCGAAAAATGGGCCCGCTTCCGGCCTCTGGAGGGCCTCCGGAGTCCAGGGGAGGCCATTTTTGCCCTCCCAGAGGCTCTAGGAAAGCCTCTGGAGCCCGGGGAGGGCGAAAACACACGCCCTCCGCCTATAGGTGGAGGAAGCCAACTAAGCCACGCCCACCATGGCCACGCCCACCCAGCAACTGGGTAGAGTTGCTAAAATGTATATCTGCAGGTATGGTAAGTGTTTATTTGTTTGTGTCCCACCTTCGTTAGTTTTACAAATAACCCAAAATGACGAGCATATCCAACCCATCTTCCTCCTCCTATTTTCCCCACAACAGCAACCCTGTGAGGTGGGAGAGAGGCCCGAATTTGGTGTTCCTGCCTAAGACAGGCTAGAACTCACCATTGGCCCAAAGTCAACCAAGGAGCTTTCATGGCAAACCGTAATCAAAGAGAGAAGCAACCTGGAATGCCGAACGGAACAATTAACCCGTGGAACAGCTGGCCACCAGAAGTTGTGGAGGCTTTTAAGAAGAGAAGGGGCTCCACCACTGGAGTTTTTTTTTTAAAAAAAGAGACAAGACAGCCACTTGTCTCAAATTATATAGGATCTCCTGCTTGAGCAGGGGGTTGGTCTAGAAGACCTCCCAGGTCCCTTCCAGCTCCCTATTCTGATTGATTTTAAGCTCTTTGATCTCCTCCCGAGCTGGATTTTTTTTTTTTTTTTGGAAGAAATTGGACTTTGTTTCCCTGCTGCTGACTCATTTTAGGTGGTCTTTTTTCCCTCTGGGCAGGAGTTTGCATTCGCTTCTTTTTGTCCATTTTTGGAACGCATACAAACGCCAGAGTGGGTGAGGAAATAAGGCAGGCAATTTACATTGGTTCTAAATTTAGTCTAGTTTTCCTATTGACAAAGTCATTAGCTTCATTAGAAAATTGGTATTTAGTAGTGAGTGATTAGGACAAAGGACGGATTTTCTTTTACTTCCTTTTACCCATTTTAATTAGAAATTCTGTTCAAAATTTCTTGAGAGATCAGGATGGAATAAGACAAAAGAGATAGACATGAATATATGAATGATGGAGGTGTATGAGCCCCTAACTCACAACATGCCAACATGTATGATCTTCAAAGCCAAAATAATTATCCATCTATGCTGTAATGATGGTTGATTATCAGCTGAAGTTAGATTCAGCTCTAGTAATTTAAAGCATTAATATCAATCAACGAATCCAAAATGATTTGGAAGAATTTGTGTAGACACTGAGTATCTGAGCCTGGTTTTTTTCTGGCTTCTGCACAAGGTGTGGAGGGGAGCTTTTTGAAAGAACAGCCCTAATCATTTCTGCAAAGAGAGATTTAAACTGAATAACATTTTTAAAGAATAGATATGGATTTGTAAAAATGATTTTTGGTGAATGTAATATTATGTAAAACAGCACCATGTCCCATTGTTTTTCATGAATTTCTCATTAAATTAAGTCAGAAGAACTGACTTAAGTCTTTAAAGATGGTGTAAAAAAAAAGCCTGATACTTTAAAAATGGTGGTAGTAAAACCTTTGTTTTAAAAATATCAGCCGTAATAACAATAGCACTTAGACTTATATACAGTCTCATAGCGCTTTACAGACCTCTGTAAGTGGTTTACAGAGTCAGCATATTGCCCCCAAACAACCTGGGTCTTCATTATTCTGACCTCAGAAGGATGGAAGCTGAGTCAATCTTGGTCCTGATAGCGAGCAGTGAGTTACCCTGCAGTACTGCATTCTAGCCACTGCCCCACCACACGTCTTCCTTTAACCTATTGGACTGAATAGTTTCTGAACAGTCTTTCATGGACAAAGTGTTCTTGGGCAATTTCCTGTTATGAGTTTGGAGATGATGCAGTTCAATTGAGTTTTGTGCGTAATTACAGAATAATGATTACGCACCAAGGCACCCAGACCAATCTCTGTTACAAACAAGTAGGAGGTTATTGACTGTTCAGGGCTTTGTTGTAGAATATTACATCAATATTATCATTTTGCAGCTTGTTCACTCTGTATTCCTTTTTTATATATATAAACCAGACCCATTAGTTCCCAGGAAGCTCTCTGTAAAGGCTGAGAATGGAAACCCTGCATTATCTGTGGCCTGGACAAAACCTGTCAGCAAACCTGAGCGCTGCCAGCTGCAACTATGGCATCCAGAGAATAGCACCTTGTTACAGCATCACACCTTGACTCAGTGGCAAGTCCGGCATATTTTTCAGGGTCTAGTTCCAGGGAGAAATTATTCCGTATCCCTCACGTGTGTTGCTGGACCATATAAGAACAGTTCTGAAATGATAGTAATGCCAATAGGTGGGTATGTGTTCATCTTTCCAGGACATTCATATTTCCATCTTCATCCCCAGGCTTATCCTTTCAGTGGTTTATCCTGATTACTGCTAGGACATCATAAAATTGGTTGAAGCTCAAGAAGCAGAAGAGAACATTAGGGCAAATTATCAAGCACAGTATGCTAAGTAATAAACTTCAAATCCATAAGAATTCAAGAGACACTTTCTTCATTCTATGCTTTGAAATAGAATGAAGAAAGTGTCTCTGGCATTCATAAGGATATAAGAAGCTTCCATCAAATTGTGCAAGTATTGTAGAATCTTTTACAGCTGATCCTTACCCAGATGGTTTAGCATAAGAATTTTAAGAAACAAGCCTGTATATGTTCCAAATTCCAATGATCAGGATTAAATTTTCATACATTTGTGGTACAAAGCATCTGTGATTTCAATGCCTTTCTGTTTCCACTAAAGTTGTGAACAAAATGGTGTGAATTAGGCAGAGTTTGTTCTATCCCATTTTTCCCCTGCATTACAGATATTTATTAACTGTCATTGAGAGAGATAAATTTGGACTTGCTCAGTTAATTGTGTCCTGTCTCTCTAGAACCCAGTCATGTGAAGAACCTGCAATGTCTACCTGACACCACCAGTATGTTTCTAAACTGGACCATCATTGAGAATGACATTAAATTTTATGAGATGATTGTGAATACATTTCCAAAGAGAATCCTCCAACAACCTATACTAGCTTTGGTTGTGTCCCAAACTAATGTTACTCTGGTAGAGCTGACTACAAATACCTCCTATCAAATCCAAGTTAATGCTGTTGGCAGGAATGACGTAAAGGGCCCATCTGTGACAATAGTGTGCAACACATCTGTGGAAGGTATTGATTCTAATCTCACCATTGATTGTACCAAGAGTTAGGCTTTGCGCTGCACATATCAGTTCCAAGCAACATTTCTTATTTTCTGCTGCAGTTCTTCCACCTCCTGTGAGAATGGACCTCCCACAGTTTGATCCCAGTTCCAGAATCATCATTTCTCCAGATATGTTCAGTGAAGAAAACGGTCTCATAGAGTATTATGGAATTGTCGTCACCACCAATGAGTCTTGTAAGTATCTAGCTCTCTATGCGCTTTACTTGGTAGGAAAGGTTTCCTAATTTACTGGGGACCTTAATGCTGCAGTGCTTGTTTCTATCATTCTAGTACTAAGGCCTACTCAGGAAATCATTTCCCACACATGGTATGACCACTATTATGGGCAGGAAGACACATATTTGGCTCTGCTGCTGCCAAACCCATTTCATCTTAATGAGAGCACCAGCCTCAAGACTTGGCCAGTGTCTGTGGGTGCAGAAGACTGCAGCCACTCCCGAGCAACTTGCAATGGAAAGCTGAAAACAAATACACAGTACAGGTAGGAATGTAAGAAAAAATCCTGCTGTAAAATACTAGAGGTTCATTTGATTTTCATTGGTCACTACCTAGGAACTTTGAGGGAGTTTGGAACTAGCATCTAGTATTTCCTTACTGAAACTATTTAACAATCATATGATTGTTGAATCATATGTTGAATCGGAGTACCATCCATCTCCTAGATTTTTGTGAGAGTAAAAGAATGGATATGAGAGAAGCATGTCCAATGGCTGAACTCTTTGGAGAGCTGGGGTTGATATAAATGCAACAAATTACTGAAAGTGTAAGTCAGTAAATAGAATCATCAAAAGTTTTATATCATTGTTCCTATAGATTCAGCATTGCTGCATTTACTAGATACAGCCAACGGACTCCAAAAGTGTCCTTCACAGCATTCTCAGGTAAGTTGATTTTTTGTTTAGATTCTGGATTAAATAGATGTCTAGTTTCTATTTAACTTTGTTAGGCTTTCTCCTGCTTCTCCCAAATATTCAAAGGAATATATCAGATTATTTCATTAAATTACCAATTGTCCAATCTTTTGCATGTCTATCCAAAAATAACTTTCCATCTTACTGCCATGTAGGACATATAGTGGCAGGTGCAAGTAACCAGGAATGGGAATTGAGTTCAAAGCACTAAAAGTTTATTATATGTTACCTATCTATTCACAAGAATTTCATCTACTAATGATCAAGCCAAATTTGTGCTAGATAAGGGTGAACAGAATTCATGGGGGCTGGACCTGGGTCTCTTGTGGGAGTGCAACAACTCCAAAATGATTATGCATTTGACTCCACTCTCAGGTTCAGCCTACTCATCTCCTACATATAGAAGGGATGTACATTGAAATTCCCATTAACCAAATAAGGCTTGTTTCCATAACTTCAACACAACTTGCCCAGTCAGACTCCAACTCCACGTGACTTTATCTGCCAGATGCCTAAAATATTCCTCACAGCAGCTGTCCAGATGATTGTGTGGATCATCCCTCCATCCCTCTTTCAGTATCCAATATACTGAATAATATATTTATTCTTTCTGGAGGGTTGTGAGGTGGCTATCTATGGGTGTGAAAAGACTGGCGAAATAACTGTGTTTTACAGCCCTGATACAATCCCCAATATGGGGCTCTTACTTGTCTTGAATGTTGTTATAGGTATCTCTTCTGAACAATATTGCTGGGAAATCTTTTGGCTCTGTGGCCACACAGTTCACTCAGTGACATTTCCAGACTACATTTATTTATTTATTTATTTATTTATTTATTTATTTATTTATTTATTTATTTATTTGATGATTGGTTGGTTGATTGGTTGATTGATTGATTTATACCCCACCTCATTTCCCCGGTCAAAGGAAACATATGTGCATGTGTATGCATAACCCATCACTTCTTCTCTGTATCCATCCTGTACCAAGTACACATTGTTCAGTTCTCACAGTATCTTCCAGCATCGTGTCTTCCCATCCAATCAAATTATATCAGACTACACCATGTTGGTTTTTGACCATAATAATGGTTGGTTGATTGATTGATTGATTGATTGATAACTGAATGCTACTGTTATTCTATTCTACCATATGGGGTATGGAATTGTTCTTATGTCCAATCATTTGTCTTTCATTATAGGACAGTACTGTAATGATAATGCTGTATTAGTGTTTTCTAATAAATTATACTACAAATTATTTTGACAGTATTTTTTTTCTGAGCCTGAGAGAAAGTTACCTTATACAAATGTAATTTTTCCTTGTTTTGATATCTAGCAGCAGCTGCTTCAGCAGATTCTGCAACTCTGCCTGCCCCAGTTGTGGCTGGAATCATTATGGGATTCCTTGTGACAGTCACAGCCATTTTTGTATGGGTTTATTGGAAACATTTAAGAACAAGAAGGTAATAAAATAAAACAATAAAATAAAACATAGGCTTGTCTGCTTTGGAGCTGGGCATGGGAATTAGTATATAAAGGGTCCTAGCTTAGATTTTTTTTAGATAGCTGATTTATCTAAATGTGCATGTTCTGGTCCATGATATATGAGTTAGTTGGATGGCACCATAAGGTAAGAAAAATGGCTCAACAAGAGTATCAAAATGCAGTTTTGAACTGTTGCAGAGAGGGAGGGAGGGAGTTGAATTACATTTGGAAAGTCATACCTCCTCACCAAAACAATAGCAATGTCCATGTTTTGATTTCAGAATAGAAAAGGGTAATATACCTCAAGAAATGACCATCTACAGTCTCAGGTAGGTGAAGTAATGTTCAGCTTTCTATTCACTTAAGCCAGATATTAGATGTAATAGGATAGATATTCCAATGTTTTTATGAAAGAAATAGTTGTGACATAGGTTTGATTTGCTATAAAAAATTATCTCCACGTCAACCTCAAGAAGTTAGAAACAGCATTTGATTTTCTTTTGGTATCCACAAGAGGATTCTTAAACGATATCCTTAAAACAGCAATAAACAATCAATACCTAACCATTCTTTTCTCGCGTAGCCAAAGCTTTGAGATAATAACAGACATAGTATCATAAAAAATATAACTGGAGTATATAACTAGCTGTAGTAAATTCCGAGTATAAGCAACTTGTGGGCATCTAGGGAACTAAACACTCCGGCATTGTAATAAAATCCAGTTGATTTTGCTTCTACTGCAAAACAAGTAGTGTATATTGCTAGCTTAGGACTTAAGTAAAAGAAACATGAATTCTATCTGTGTTATTGTATATGTTGTTTATGTCAGCCTTGTGACATCTAAGATGTCTTTTTAGCACGTGTCCTGTTTCATTGCTCTCTGAGCATTTTTAATTCCTTGCAGGAATACCCATCGGCCAATCCCTCTGCAAAGTTTTAGACAATATTATGAGACAAGGACAGCAAACTCTAATCATGGGTTCTTTCAGGATTTTGAGGTAATGATCCTAGAAACAATTCTATCCAGGTTTAACTATGGCCATAAGTAAACAACAGCTTCATTCTTTCTAGCTTATATAATGCTAGAATGGAGGAAAGAGTTAACCAAACTGCATTATCCACTGCATCTTCTTCAGTTTGTTGCTCTCTGGACTTTTTTTTTTTCTAAATAACCCTTCCCTGTTAGCTTTTAAAAAGTGCATTAAAAGATGCTTATTACACCAACCCATGGGCCAGTTGGCCTTACAAGCAAGGAATTCAAGAAATCAAAGTTCCAACATATCTAAAAAAATAGTAGATTGGAGAAGGCTGGTCCATCACAGGTAAGCCAGATAATTAATACATGCAACTGCATGTATTAATCTATGTACACTGTCTCCTTCTTACTACTCATAGGTGGTGATTTAATCTGTAAGGAATGGCCTTTCTTTGATAGTCAATAACTCTGCCACAATCTATTAATTGCACCCTAGAGAATGCTGTATTTCATGGAGCCTATAACCATCAATATATTCTCTATTATAAGCAGTGTACACGGATGAAGGATTATAATACAGTTGATGTATAGTTGACTCCAGAAGAGTAACTATTTTAAGAATTTTAGAGTTTGAGGTTTACAAGATATGAGCTATGGGGGGGTGGATGCTTGTTAGTCGCCAATGGAGTCTTAGTTTTTTATACACCAGCTCACCAAGAATATTCCTTCACTAACAAGTTTTGTCCTAAATAAGTACTGTAAATTACTTCTATGTAGGTAGTAAGAATTGTGAGGAAAATGTTCTATGATACAATATCCAATAGCAGAGAGTTTAAATTTAAACTCATTTTCCAGTTCTAGAATATAAACCTTTAAACATTTAGCAGAGATTGTGGAAAAAGTTGAATGCTTGCCTTTCCAAATTCATTCCACATCTTTAGATCCCTAAATTCCCATCATCCCAAGAAGCTTGGATGTTGCCCATGCTTGCTTATGGGAATTGTAATTGAAGGTATCTAAATGGTGCTTTTTCAGATTGAAGCTTAACTCAAAATAAACTGGCAAAAGGATTGTGAGAATATATGACTATTATGAATATATGACTACAAAGGATTTTTTCCCCTTTTGCATTATATAGGAGCTGAAAGAAGTTGGAAAGGAACAGCCAAAGACAGAAGGTGAAGATCCAGCCAATGCTATCAAGAATCGCTATCCTCATGTCCTACCATGTAAGATTGCAACAGAATCATATTTTTAACATTTGTTTTTGTTTTGTTACAAGATTTTAAATTTGCAAGTACAAAAAACAGAAAGCCAGGTGATTGTAAACAAACACGAAATAAGAGCGACAAAAGAACACAACACACAAAACAAGGAAAATATAAAAAAAAAGATTATGAAATATTATCTGAGCATATCACCTATGTAGTAAATATTAAATAATATAACAAAATTTCAACTCAAACAGAAAAAACTTGATAGTATACTATCATTAAATCTGTGCCCAAAGCAATATATTGCATCAATTTTTATAGCAAAAAAGTGCCTTTTTGAGAATGAATAAATTACACATGTCTTGGAGCAATGTATTTCCATTTTCTACAAATGATTTGCTTAGTAGTTTTCTAACATTTCTCAAAAGCAAATTCCATATTTTTAAAACATAATTTAATATTAACATCCTTTCCTCATGAATTTACACACACACACACACACACACACACACACACACACACACACACATATTGTTCCAAAAGGAAGATAGTAATCCATAGGAACCCTGAAATGTTTTACATCGCTAACAAAAAAAATGTGTCACCCGTGCTTTTGATGAATAAGTTTTCATCTTAAATCCAATGAAAGCAATTTAACATTATTTCAAATATTGCAGACATTAGTGTTCCATTATTGGATATTTCTTATGCAGATGATTAGCCTCCGTGAGAACAGAGTATGGATCAGATAGACCAGGGGTCCAGTCCATCTTATGTTTTGGTATTCTTGTACTGTGGATAATTTCTTATACCTTCAATCTTTTCCTGCATTACTACATTTTCTGTACTTTTCATCTTGCAATTATATGCATACCTGTTTCACAGAAATTTCCAATGCACTTACAAATAAATAGGTAAAATATATTTGGGTTAGTACAACTTCTATTAGAATACAAGAGCCCACCCTTATTTTTGGTTTTTCTTTAAAGTTAAGTAAGGCTTTTATGTGGTACAGGTAGTCCTTGACTTACAACAGTTCATTTAGTGACTATTTGAAATTACAACGGGATTGAAAAAAGTGACTTGTAACTGTTTTTCATTCTTAAGACTGTTGGAGCATTCCTGTGGTCATGTGATCAAAATACAGATGCTTGGCAATGGGTTCCTATGGTCACATGATTACCTTCTGTGACCTGACAAGTAAAGTCAATGGGGAAGCCAGACTCACTTAACAGCTGTGTTACTAACTTAACAATTTCAGAAAATCACTTAACGTTGGCAAAAAAAAAGGCATAAAAGGAGGGGGGAGCTTACTTAACAAATGTTTCATTAACTACAGTAATATTGGGCCCAATTGTGAAAGTTGAGAACTACCTGTATTTTAATGCTGCTCTTCAGTGAAAATCTGATTTTTTTAAGGACGCACAAGATCGTACAGTAGAAAATAGATTAATTAGTAGCGTAAGATATTGGACTAGGTCTAGGATTGAAGACATCCAGGTTAAGTCCACCTTCAGCCATAGAGGCTCCATGGATGGGAGACTCACTATCAGTCAGTGTCTCTCAGTCAACCCGCTTCACAAGGTTGTTGCTGTGGAAGTTTTGGAAGAGAAGGCTTTGTATAGTGCTTTAGGCTCCTAGGGGAAAGAATATAGCTTGCACACATACATACCTATGGCATTTTCAGGTTTTGAACTTGGGTTTCATGGTTTTAATAACTTTATTATGATGGTTCTTATATATTTACAGTTGTGCACATAAACCTGAAAAGAGCTATATTACTGCAGCTATTTATGTTGTATATTGTGTAGCTATTCTCAAACAACTCTTAACTCTGTTTGTATTACAGATGACTATTCTCGAGTGAAACTGAGCCTGCTGGATGAACAACCCCATTCTGATTATGTCAATGCCAACTTTGTGGCAGTGAGTTCCTGTACATTATCTTGGCCTCTCATTTTATATTAGGAACATTATGTTAGTGTCCCTGTAATAAGAACTTCACGTGGAATTTTACAATGAATGTAACCATTTATCAGAGTTTGCTATCTGGTAGAAAACCCCAGGGCATAGGATATAGCAATTGCATTAGAACTGAGTAAATTGTATTTACAGAAGAAAACTGAGAGAGATGAGGCTGGCAAGCAATAGGACAGTAGAAAATTGGGAAGCAAAAATCATATACAATGCATTAAGACAACTGTGGTGCCCATGTCCAGATAAAGTGGTAGCATGTGATAATGGCAATAGCAAAGCATAAAAGAAGGGATTTAACTAAAATTAGAGGGAATACTTATCACATAGTTCAAAACTATCTTGTTTTTTTCTAATTTTAATTATATCCCTGTTGTTTAATATCTTTATCCTTTATATAGTTATAGAAGATCCAGTATTTGTCTTCAGTGAGATAAGTAGAAAGATTATACCAAGCCCAACAAGGGAAAAGAAAAGAAAAGAAAAGAAAAGAAAAGAAAAGAAAAGGAGATTAGAAAAGGAAGATAAAGTTTTGTGTGCCAGATATTCTGTTCATAATTTGCTGAGAGGGCAAGATGTAAAGGTCCATATATAAACATTCTTTCCTGGATAGATTTTTCTCCCTAATTTGTCCTTAAATTAAAAAAAAAAGTTTGAAGATTAAATACAATTTCAAATACATCATCTACTGGCTTTGTAAAAAAGAAAGATTCTCATGTTTGAACTTTCAAGTAGCAAATGAATGTTACATTTTTCTTACCTTTTAAAATTTTTTAAATTTAAAAATGTAGACCTTCTGTTGTAAGAGGGATGGGGATGGTGTGACATCACAGGACCCAGGCAATAAGTCATGTAAAATGAGAAACATGCAGGAATTGGATTTTTCCATCAGTGGTTAATCCTGGAGAAGAATAGGTGTGTTTGGATTGAATGCAGCAAGGGCTCTCCTGGAGCAGCCCTGTTGCTCTAAACATGTTACTTCTCTCTTCTCTTTTTCTTGCTAATTACAGCTGTATGTTAAAAAGCTTGGATGTATCCTCATGCCTCTCTGGTGATCTATCCAGGTAAAGGCTACCCTCCCCCCTCCCACATTTATGTGTGTGCATGCAGCAATTTATATTTGCATGCACATGCCTGTCTAGTTATACATGGACAGTGTATTTCTTTGCACAGCAGTCATGTTTGCATGCCTGTGTTAGAATAACTGTGCTTAAATTGCACATTACCTTTCTCATGTAGGATCAGATTTCCTTAGCAGAAGTAAAGCTATATCTCCTTTACATTCTGCATTAGCTTAAAGCAATCAGTTAGCCACTGCTGGAGTAAAGCTATGAGATGAAAATGATCCTATCATCTCCTAGAGATCCTTGGTCTTCTTTGTCCATCCAACCAATTCTTATTGTTAGGAGGCATGGTTAGGGTTAGGGTTAGGCATGGTAGAAATAACACTACCACCACCCTGCATATTATTGTCTGTACAATTTTACATTCCGGCCGGGCCACCAGACTTTAGACCAGTGTTTCTCCACCTCAGCAACTTTTATATGGACTTAATTCCTTCTGGGGAATTCTGGGAGTTGAAGTCCATACCTCTTAAAAGTTGTTAAAATTAAGCAAAAAAAATAGGATGAATTAGTGGCATGATGGTTTTCGGTTCCCTGAAAACAGCCATGGGACAACAGGGGAGTTTGGTTAGGAGTGAGAGAGGAACAGTACATTGACTTAACAATTTTCTACAGTGGACATAGAGCATCATGTATAGCAAATAGCACTTAGACTTATATACCGCTTCACAGTGCTTTACAGCCCACTCTAAGCAATTTAGAGAGTCAGCATATTGCCCCCAACAATCTGGGCCCTCATTTAACTGGCCTCTGAAGGATGGAAGGCTGCGTCAACTTTAAGCCACTGAGAATCAAACTCCTGGCAGTGAGCAGTGAGTTAGCCTGCAGTACCACATTCTAACCACTAAGCCACCATAGCTCTTAACTTCCCTTTGCTGGACTAAGGCAGGACTAAGATTGGATCTGATGCCGATTTATTTATTTATTTATTTATTTATTTATTTATTTATTTATTTATTTATTTATTTATTTATTTATTTAATTTTTAT